>JAODAL010002124.1:0-205351 GCA_025379985.1 Phyllomedusa bahiana | reverse complement strand
CGTGGTTGCTTCAAAAAGCTTACCATCATCTGAACCAAAACGTTTATTTGGTCTTATCAATCCACAAGGCATGGTTCCAGTAATCCATGCTCTTAGTCTGTTTGTCTTCAGCAAACTGTGCGCTTTCTTGTGCATCATCATTAGAAGAGGCTTCCTTCTGGGACGACAGACATGCAGACCAATTTGATTTAGTGTGTGGCGTATGGTCTGAGCACTGACAGGCTGACCCTCCACCCCTTTAACCTCAGCAGCAATGCTGGCAGCACTCATATATCTGTTTTGAAAAGACAATCTTTGAACATGACCCTAAGCACATGCACTCAACTTCTCTGGTCAACCATGGCGAGGCCTGTTCTGAGCTGTATACTGTCTACTTTACATTGAATCAAAATGTGATATCTTCAGTGTTGCCCATGAAAAGATATAATACAATATTTACAAAAATGTGAGGGGTGAATTCACTTATGTGAGATACTGTATTTTCTTTGTAGTTGTTGAGGTTACAGAAGTGGCTGTTTCACAACTATAACTAGAGAGAAAACTACACATACATATATAGCCTCCTCTCCAACTCATCTCCTCTATGGAGTCTTCAACCTATCAGGTATTTTTATGGTATATCTTGTGAATCTGCAATGATTGTGACAAAAATGAACAATCCTTTGTGAAGGAAACATTGTTTACTGGATTGCTCATTTATGTTGTTTGAAATACTATATATAGCCCTATAATGTCAGCCGTAAAGTGCCAGCCATAACAGTGCTGATCATAACAGTGTCAGTCGTACAATGCCCACCATAACAATGTCAGCCATACAGTGCCCACCATAACAGTGTCAGCCATACAGTGCCATGAGTTAGATGCAGCAGTCAAAACTTTCTAAAGTGTAAGGGCAGAGACAAAGCATTTTTGTATCCTAATGTATGGGGGCTGCACAGAGGGGCACTGTGGGCTGCATGTTGTACACCCTTGATCTAAGAGTAAGGTCAGCATCATGATCCCACAGGGGGTTTTTTTTAAAAGTTTAAATTGGACCATCAAAATTAACAAATACCATTTTTCGAGTAATACATCATTTTAGCGCAAACTTCTTTATTGTCACAAGAATGACAGAAAATAAAGTACCCTATATTTAGTTACACAACTTATCCCGTGTACAACAATACTGCATAAACTTTATTTCAGGCACAAGGAAAGGCTCTATAACACTATGGGCCACATATATGAAACCTGCCTATGTCTAAAACTCACTTTGTTGCCCATAGAAACCAATCAGAGCGCCCCTCTCATTTTTCCAGAGCACTATATGAAATGAAAGGGGCGCTCTGATTGGTTGCTATGGGCAACAAAGTGAGTTTTAGACCTTGACAGTTTTCATACATGTGGCCTTATGTGACCATATTTTAGAAACTACAGCTGTCAATAAATGACAAAAAAGATGTTTTCCAACAATATGTAGTCTTAGCTCAAAATTTTATTTTTAATGTAGGAGAAAAAGTAACACATTTTGTTACACAAATTCTCCAAGATATGGCAATCTATAGAGAAAACTATAATCCATAGATGTGTTGTTAGTTTGCAGCAAAGATGTATGCACTGGCCAGGTGTTTCAGGGCAGGAAAATTTCACTGGTGTAATATGGGTGTTTATGGTTCTTGAAGTATAACATCATAGAGTGCCATTTGTACAAGGTATCTGGCCTGCTTTTTTATATCACTTTTGTCTTCCACATGCCAATATAAAGAGAGATCAACTGTTCTCATGTATTGCATCTATAATAGTCAAGTATGTATGTAGGCATGGGGGTCAATGTGATGGTACCTTGTAGAATGACAGATGTACTGCCATGTAAGTATCAAGATAACCCTTTTGTGCTTATACTTGTTCATCAATATGTTCTCACTGCTTATTGCCCTACTTTTACCCATGTTTGCCCATTCTGTGTTCTAGGTGGTGTGTAGGGTTTATACACATATAGTTAATTAATTTTTAGGGAGGAGGACAAAAATCTAAAAATGAATGTAAAAATCTGGACGTATATAGAATATAGATGCTGATTAGATGTTGATTTGTGATATGATCAGCACTGAGGGTAGTAGCACACAGGCATGGAGATGTTTGCGGAAGGAGGATAGGTGGAAAAGTGCAGTGGAACTTTGGAGATCAACCTCTGATCAAATAATTGCAGCAATTACCAATAATAACAGATTATGATAGCATCAGTCACCAGTTTACTAGACAAAGTGATGTACGCAGATTGCACAGCATTTCTGCTGCACAAGTTAATTTTGGTGTGCCTTCAAAATACTAGTAACTCAACACCCAGCCATCAATTTCTGAACCACGGGCAACAAAAGTGAATACACCTCTAAGTGAAAATGTGCCCAATTTGGCATTTCCCCTCCATGGTGTCATGTGACTCATTAGTGTTACAAGGTCTCAGGTACAAATGGAGAGCAGGTGTGTTCAATCTGATATTATCCCTCTCAATCTCTCTCATACTGGTCAATGGAAGTTCAACATGGCACCTTATGACAAAGAACTGTCTGAGGATCTTTAAAAAAGAATTGTTGCTCCACAAAAAGATGGCCTAGGCTATAAGAAGATTGCCAGCACCATGAAAGTGAGCTGCAGCATGGTGGCCTATACCATACAGTAGTTTAACGAGACAAGTTCCACTCAGAACAGGCCTCGCCATGGTTGACCAAAGAAGTTGAGTGCATGTGCTCAGTGTCATATCTAGAGATTGTCTTTTTAAAATACATGTATGAGTGCTGCCAGCACTGCTGCAGAGGTTAAAAGGGTGAAGGGTCAGCCTGCCACTGCTGAGACCATACACTGGACATTGCATTATATTGGTCTGCATGGCTGTCATCCTAGAAGGAAACCTTTTCTAGAGATGATGCACAAGAAAGCATGCAGTTTTCTGTAAACAAGCAGACTAAGGACATGGATTACTGGAATAGTTTCTTGTGGTCTGATGAGACCAAGATAAACGTATTTGGTTCAGACAGATGGCGTCAAGGGTGTGTGGTGGCAACCAAGTGGTGAATACAAAGACAAGTGTGTCTTGCCTACAGTCAAGCATGGTGGTGGGAGTGTTATGGCTTGGGGCTGCCAGCTGTGGGTAGCCACAGTTCATTGTAGTCATTAAGGAAATCGCAACAAATCGCGTTGTGAATCGCAGCATATACTGTGAAATACTAAAGCAGAGCATGATACTCTTCCTTCGGAAACTGGGCTGCAGGGCAGTATTCCAGCATGTTTATGATCCGAAACACACATCCAAGATGATCACTGCCTTGCTAAAGAAAATAAGGGCAAAGGTGCTGGATTGGCCAAGCATGTCTCCAGACCTAAACTCTATTGAGCATCTTTGAGGCATCCTCAAATGGAAGGTGGAGGAGCGCAAGGTTTCTAACATTCACCAAGCCTGTGATGTTGCCATGGAAGAGTGGAAGAGGATTCCAGAGGCAACCTGTGAAGCTCTTGTAAGTTCCCTACCCAGGAGAGTTAAGGCAGTGCTGGAAAATAGGGGCGTCACACAAAATATTGACACTTCGGCACAATTTATCCATTTTTACTTAAGGGTGTACTCACTTTTGTTTCCAGCGGTTTACATTGTTGTGTGTTGAGTTATTTTCAGGGCACACCACATTTACTGACTGCTTTACATTACATCAAAGTGTCATATCTTCAGTGTTGTCCCATGAAAATATATAATACAATATTTACAAAAATGTGAGGGGTGTACTCACTTTTGTGAGATACTTTAGAACTGTTAAACACCTCAAAATGTACCTGTTTAGTTTTGTGTTTGAGGGCAAATAACACACTCACGCGCTACACAAGACAATATAACAAATGGTCCAGTTTACTAATTTAAAGCATGTGAACAATGCCCTTAGGCAGCCCCCTAGAAGCATTCTGTGATGGCTGGCCGAGTTGAGGATTTCCCAAAAGACTGGAATACAACACTGCATTCTAACTCCTTAGTCATTCTCAGAACAAATAAAAAGAGCACTAGTAGCAACATCTACAAAATTTACCCCGCTGAACATGTGCGACTCCATAACAGTCTCTGTTAGCATGGAGAAGTGGCCTGAACTTAGTTTACACTGCAGATCCTGGCATCTCTCAGTATCTTTTCAGAGATAGTCTTCAAAGTCTATCATGGGTTTCCAATTGACAACATTAAATAGGTAAGATTCATCACAATGGATTTTTAAAGAAATGTAACTACCTCTGATAAATAAAATGAACTAGGAATCTCACTACTGCTTCAACCAACAATACTACAACCATCACAAGCCACTGCCATTGATACATCTTCCACTGACTTCCGGGGTTTCCATATATGCTCATAGGGTTATTAGTAGTTGAACTTGCTATCACCCTTCCAGTGATAAGATTATGCTGTTACTTCTCTTACTACAAAATCCTAAGGCTAAATCCACATTGTTTGCTATGTGAAAATTTGCCCAAAATCCGACGGTATTTTCACATTGCTGGACCACCGTCTTTGTGCGGCAAAAAGCGTGGTCGGATTTTGGATTCCCGGCGCCCAGTATATTGGGACTACGGGTATCTGACAGCGGTCCGGTGGCATATACAACATGTTCTATATTCCACCGGATGCATAGCGGTTTAGGTTTTCCCTCAGTAAAAAATCCATGCTGTGTAGACTATTGAGTGCAACAGTCAGATTTTTCTATGTATTTTAAATACTGTGCTGTGTAGACATAGCCCAATTTTCACCACACCCAATTTAAAAAACAAGAACAGGAAAGTAAGGGAAGGGAGGGTGTAAAACTTGCACAAAATTAACACATTGTAGCTATGTTGGGCATTGTGGGATTACAGGGTTGTAATCTCATTAAGGACCTCCTCTGCGCTGTTTTGCAAACACAGTCTAAAATGCCTGCCGCAAATTCTCTTGACTAAAAGTGGCACCAGGGTAGCGCCCTGAATTCGCTTACTGTGGCAACTATGCTTCTGATGGTATTCTGCATAGGATGCAGTCAGATCAACAGGAACCAATGCACTGCTGGGATGAGTGAGTGGAGACACATCCACTCCTCAGCAGAGCACTGTGCAGGCTGTCAGTGCTACAGCAGGATTGGTAAGTACATTATCCAGAGAGGTGGTGTTTGAGTGTTTGTGAAGGGTGGGGAAGATGGGTTATTTTGTGTTTTAAGAGTGGGGGAGGGAGGTTAGAGTGTGTTGGGAAAAGGGGGTTTGGAGTGTGTGTGTGAGGAGTGGGGTAGTTGGTTTTTGAGTTTGTATGTGTGAAGAGTGGGGAAGCGGGGTCAGAGTGTACTTGTGTAGAGGTGTAGAGTGGGGGAGAGGGGTCTAGAGTGCGTACATATAAAGTGGGGGAAGAGGGTTAGAGAGTGTATCAAGGGATTGCAGAGGAGGAGTTTAGAGTGTTTGTGTGTACAGTGGGGGAAGGGAAGTATGAGTGTGTGTGTGAAGAGTAGGGGAGGGGAGTTAGAATGTGTGTATGCTAGAGTGAGGAAGAAGGGGATAAAGTTTGTGTTTGTGTACAGTGGAGGAGGTGGGTTAGCATGTGCATATGTGAAGCATTTATATTTATTTATAGGCTTCCCTTTTGGACTACTTCCGATTCAGTGGACTATGTCGAATCAACATTGGAACTATTTTTTTAATAAAATGGTTAAAGGGAGTTGTAGTTGGGCAGGGTATATTTAAATACAAACATTTTGAGTTGTGCCTTTTTTTCACTTTATTCCAGTGTTTGTAATGGAGGTGTCTGACAGACACGTTTCCATTACTAGTGCTTGGGCTTGGTGTCAGCTAGCTGGTATTTTGCTTCAGGAGTGCTGGAGGTTGATATTTTTAGAGTGGGTAGAGCCAAATTTTCCTAAAATTATTAGGTTGCAGCTATTGGTTTTACCTGAGCTGGTTATAAAAAATATGGGAGGGAACTCCATGTCATTTTTTTATATTTTCATACAGTTTTAAATGATATGCCCCTTAGTGAGAAGAGACAGCACTCAGCTAAGACCCCATTCACTTTAAAAAGGACAATGTATGAAAGGGTTTTTTCACCCTTTTTTGGTGTACAGGGCCACCTAACTGAGCAGGCTGCAATGTCTAATGCACATAATGAATGTGTTAGGCACATTGTTCATTAGACTCGACACTTACGAATGCACCTAACATAAAGGGGTGTTTCTGGGGGGCATTCTGGGGGTGTTATGGATGGTTTCACACCACACTCGTAATATTAGAGACATATATGAATGTGGGTTCGGCCCAAAAAAAAGCGCCATTACTGCTGGACAAGCAGACCTATGTGAATGTGGTCTGCCTGAGCCTGAGGAGTTGAAGTGAAGCTAGATTTGCTGTAAGAACCCAAAAATGTCCAATTTTTCTCAACTTACACCAGTCATTAATAAAAAGAAATTTATTTTTAATTTTATCAACTGTATAAAATTTAAATTTTTTTAAAAATTAAAAAAAAGTAAATCATTTTTAAAATTTTTATAAAAAAAATATTTCCCAAAAATAAAAAATATTTCCTAAAATTTTTTTTTAAAAATTTCCCATAGAATTTTAAAAATTTAATTTTATTTTAAAATTAAACCACTAAATTATGTTGTTCAGTTTTTTTATTTTTTAAATTTTTTTTACAAAATTTAAAATTTTAAAAATTTATTTTTGTTGCTCCCCCCTTTTAATTCACTTACAGAAAAGGGCCCCAGCACAGCACAGTTTTGCTGGGACCTGTGGTCCTCCAAGGGATAAAGTACCATTTTTTCTATTACGGGAATTTGTATTCAAAAGGGGAATTTTTTTTTTTTTCCCCGTTTTTTAAAACCCTTTTAATACTTTTTCGGGAAATTTACTTAGGGGCCCCCCTTAAGTTCTTTTAATGCGTTTTAACACATTAGGGGCCCCAACATGTTTTGAAATGGTTTTAGTTAAAATCCTTTTTTCCCCCTTTAAAAAATTTTGGGGGAAAAAAAGTGATTTTTTAGACCAAAAACCTTTTATAACATGTGCCCCTTAGGCGAGGCGTTGTTTGAATTTTTGGCCCCACCATTTTGGAACACACAAAAAAACTTTCATACTTTCAGGCGCTTAATACACTGAAAATGGAACTTGACAATTCACTTTGACGCCCCCTGGGGCCCTTTTTATGTCCCCCAAAAGTTTTGACCCCTGGGGTTTCCCCAAAAGTGAGGGGGAAGGGCCCAAAAAAATTGGGTTGTGAATGGAGTTTGTTAAAAAGCGGGTCTCTTCTGCTAGTTGAAGACGGGTTTTTATTTAAAGTCTTTGAGAGGTCATCAGTTTAGCGGTGAAAAGACATTGTCAGCTAACGTTTTGTACTTTTTTTTTAGAGATCGAGGGGGGGGTCTGCATAGGAAAATTATTAAAAACCTTTGTTTTTCCGTTAAAGGGGTCTGCAATTTTGAAAGAGCAGTTAAAATTTAAAAAAAAAAATACCCTTCTAAAAAAAAGATTAGCTATTTTTCAGTTGCTTTTTTTTCACTATTAAAAGAAAAGGGACTTGCTTTTTTTTAAATTTTTTGCATATTTTCTTCTTCATTTATTTTTTATTTTTCCTATCTTATTAAAAATTTTTTGGCTTTTTGGGAATCATTAACTATTTTTTCTCTTTAAAGTTATTGTTTCAACATACAACAATCAGCCCAGAACCAATTATTTTTGTTTGTTGAGGGACCACTGTATAATATAATTAGTTATGGGTGAATTGATTCTAACAAAGTGAAATTCGTTTAGAATTTAAAGGGTTTGTCTCGCTACAATGATTGGGTTTTAATTAAAAGATCCTTAAAAAACAAGCAGCTTTGCAATATATGTTCATTACAAATGGCCTACTGATTTTGAGCTAGCCCTGTTAGTAGTACTACATCAGCTTCTCAAATCTCTATAGTAGCCGACCTGTTGATCCTTATTTACTGGCTGTTCAGGTCTGAATGACTCATCACCTTTGAAGACAGGTCGGAGCAGAGAGCCCCTCCCGCACAGAATGCTTCTGTAGTAGAGGGAGGGGGGAGGGAGGACTCTGGCGTCTGTGTCCGAGCTGCCTGGATTAACCCTGTGTGTCCCTGCTTCCTCCTGCTCTCTACACAGATAGATGTGACAGCAGTGACCCTGTCTATTACTATAATCATGATATGTCTTTGGAACTGTGACTATACTAATACTATACAGATCAGGGGGCTTAATACTTTATTTTTCTCCTGTATGGGGGACCATCCTAATAGTAACACGCCCTTTTGTTGCGGGAGTGTGAACTTGAAGCTAAGCAGGGAAAGGGAACAATGCCCCCCTCTGCTCATAGCATACACACACTTTATTCCTTCACCCCTAGCACCCCTCCCCCGAAACCCCCCGGGCAGGCACACACGGGGTGAATCTAGAGCAAACCCCCTCCCCCCCCCCTTATAAAATTATACTGCCTTTTTGGCTAGGGGGGGGGAAGGGGGCAAAACAACAGCCCAAAGAAGCACCCCCTCATTCAACTTACCAGGGACACTGACGCTAAAAGCTCGTAATAACAACCCCTTTAAAGGGAAAACTTGATTTGAACAAAGTCAATTTGGGGGGGATTCACGGGAAAAAGCGTTTTTTTTGATTGATAAAAGGCTGCGAGCACATGGCTTCAGGGGGCAAAAAAGTTACACCACAGTTAATTATGAATGATTACCCTTTGATCGCTTTTTTCTATAGAAATTTTCTGGGGATTGTTGCATTTTTGCAGTCTCCCCAGTATTATACTGGTTTTTTGCATGCGGTGTGAACTAGCCCCTAAGTTTGCTCATTAAAAACCACCTGCTATCTTTTCCCATGCAGCCAACCGAGGGGGCCTGTGCGGTTCATGTATCCACCACCTTGAGCGTAAGTGTGGCTTTTAATTTTGTGGTGATTTTGTCCCTTTTTTCTGTGGAAAAGAATCTGGGGGAAGAAGGGCATACCCTACATGACATGTGCAAGATAAACCCCCAATCAGAACCAGCGGGTTTCTGTACTACCGCACTTATAATCCGGGGAAAACGTTTGGGGAGCTAAACCGCACCACTGTACAGAGTAGGGAAGGGGCGCCGCGACGCTTTATGATAGCTGATAAAAGAACAATTTTATACACCGTTTTTGGGGGGTCACCTGTCCGAGAATCTTCTCTTACTTCAAAATTCGTTTTTGGGGGGTTTTGGGAAACTGAAGTCCTGTGCCCAATGCAGCTGCATTACATTTTAATGCCTTGCTCATTCTTCAGCCATTAAATACCCCAAGGGGTTATCTAAGCCTGTCCCTTTTGTATTCTTTAAAAAAAACCTTTTTTACAACCAAATACACTTAAATTTTTGGCACCTCATTTCATTTGCGCAATTTAGATCCGGGGGTTAATTAAGCATTGTTCTGTGTTGTTCACTAAAAGAAACTTTTTTTTCACCGGCAAAAAACTTTTTTGCCTTAGATAATTCAAAAACCAAAGGGTTAATTACAAGTTTTTCTGTTTTTGTTTTCCCGTAAAAACACCCCTTTTTAACATGCTGCAAAGCTGGTAATTGTCGGCAGCACATTTCTTTTGCGCAATTTACACCCAAGGGTTAACTAAGTTTTTTCTGCAGTTTCTTGTAAAAGAAACGTTCTTTCTCACCCAAAGAAAAATTTTGGCTGACTAATTCATATCCAATTAATTACAAGTTTTCTATTTTTTGTTCCTAAAATACACAATTTTTTAAACCACTACAAAGCTGGTAATTGTTGGCAGCCATTCTTTTGCGAAAACTTAATCCGGGGGTTAACTAAGTTTTTTTCTGCAGTTTACTTAGAAAAGAAACTTTCTTTTTCACCCCAAAAAATAAATTTTGCCTTAGATAATTCTTACCCAAAGGTTTTAATTACAATTTTTTTCTGTTGTTGTTTTCCTAAAATACCGCGTTTTAACACGTAAAAAAGTGGTAATGTTGGCAGCACATTTTTTGCGCAATTTACATCCAAGGTTAAAAAGATTTTTCTGCAGTTGTACTTAGTAAAAAAAACGTTCTTTTTCACCCCAAAAAAAAATTTTGCCTGAGCATAATTCTTCCAAGGGTTAATTAACCCTTTTTGTGTTTTTTATTTTCAAAAAAATACACCGTTTTTTTAAGCGACATACAATAAATTTTTCCTCCCCCTTTTGTGGAACAATTATATCCAAAGTTACCAAAGCTTGTTAGGGGGTTTTTTTTTGGTCAAATAGGGGTGATTTTTATATACAGATACTTCATCAAACAGTGTCTGACTTTTAGAAAAAACAGTTTGTCAACAGAGAGGTGGCAGGCTCTTCACCTGCGAGGGGAGTGGCCAAAATTCCGGGAGGGGCCCCCGGGTCGCAGCACAGAAAGGGGGACATCGCAGGGGGCCCCGGGTGAGGCCAAACTCCGTGTCATCAAGGACAGTGTTTTTCAAAACCCAATGGTTCTTGTTTGTTGCTGGGTACCACCCCTCCCAAGACATTGAAAACCCCCCGCCAAGACGGGGGGAAACCGTCAACAAAACCCCTTATTTGGCAGGGCCCCGGGGACGGGTCAGGGTTCCCCTTTCCCTCAACCCCCCTCTGTCCCGTCCGTTCCCTACCAGAGATCTACATGTGGTCGGGGTCAGCGCCACTAATACAGGATGAAAAATTTTTGAGGGGGGCAGTCACATTACTTCCAGCGAAAAATGGGGCCAAATACCCCCCTGCTTCTTGCAGTGGGGCGCCAAGTATGATGTGGAGTGGCATGGGAGGTCATGTTTGAGGGGGTCAGCCTCTGCATCCCAAAACCCCCGGGATGGGGACACAGTGCATAAAAACAAAAATTTGAGATGATGAGCCGACCGCACTTGGGCCGGTGAAGCAAAGGTTCTCATGTCAGAAAGGGGGCCCTTGCGGTCAGCGCGGCGCAGCCCCAAGTGGTTGTTGGCCCCGTGAGTCAGCAGGGAAACAGGTGAGGTGGGGGCCCAGGGGGCCACGGGGTAGAAAACCCCACTTCGCAGTCCAAGAAAAGCCACGGGGGCTCGCGGGCAGTGGCGGCAGAAGTCACTCATGCGGACGTTGGGGGTAAAATCAATATTGGGCGGTGTGGCTTCTTTGCTAAACACCGAAGAGCCGAAAATTTTTAAAAGTAAAATTTTGGGGGCAGAAAGGAAGCGTGGCCGGGGAGCAAATGTTGGCACCACGCCCGTTCAACACATCAGCCCACCATCCGTGGCCTGAGAGAAACGTGGCCAGAGGGGTTTGGTCCTCCTGCCGCCGCAGCAACAGCAGCACGCGCCCAGGGGAACGCAGATTGCACCCCCAAAAGGCTCCCCCACCTTCAAAGGGAGCTTTTTCCTTTGCCCTCATTCCCCCCAAAATGCTCCTGCCCCCGTCCATGGTGCCACGTCGTTTAGCCAGGCGATTGCAAAGAGCAACAGTATGCTCCAACCCTCCTAAGGTGAAAAACGACCGGGCCCCGCCAAGTTTTTGGGACTGCAGTCCCCCCCTTTCCAAATGTGGACTCTGCACCGTTCAGAGAACTAATGGCTTGTGCCCGGGCCCAGATGGGGAATTTCCAAGCCGTAATTCTTTTCAAAAAAAGGCAGTACCAGCACTTAAATATGTAGAACAAAGGTGGGCCCCTTCTTGGCTTTTTGTTTGTTCCAAGGTGCACGGCAGCGCGGGCGCTGGGGCGTAACTACGTCAGGGCCGTAAAAAGTCCTTTACGGCCCACTGGTGAATGTGCTTCCCCCCCAGCACACCAACAACCCGACAAAACCTGCTTTCCCCCACCCGTCAACGCGGCTCCTGCGCCAATGTCCCCCTCCTCCTCCTCCACCCCCCCCCCATTCCAACCTCCCCAAATATGCCCATCAAACCCCAAAGTGTAGGGGACACGACGGTTCACGCAGCTGCACCTGGCTTTCCCGGCGAAAGAAGTACAAGGGAGGAAATCTCCGCGCATGCAAAGAAAATTTATGGTGGCTTTCTCCGGCCAACTGCAAATCGGAAACCCCTGGGGGACGGACAATGGGAGAACATGGTGTCCCGCTGCACCGAGAGGGGATGGTCCCACGCCCCTCATGGGGCGACATATTCAATCGTTTTTAAAAGGTTTCCGAATCCCTTTCCCCCGACTTCAAAATTCTAAAAAAGGGCCCGGGAAACTGGCATGCACTTCATCCATTTCCACAAAGCCCGGAACAACCCCCCTCGAGTTGAAGCGGGAGAACAGCTCCCCCAAACCCTCTGAATGCAATGTTCCCCCCGTTGGGAAATTCCCGCCCCCGCACAGTTGGACCGACGTATGAACAGAGAAAGGCCATTAACGATTTTTTTATGACCAGACAGACAGGGGTACTCCCCTGTCAACTTTTGTCACCATGGCATTCATGTTGACACCTGCCTTTGCTGAGCCCTTCGAGGAGGGGACGTTATTTTCTTTGCCAGGACTTGGGGTAATAACCTTCCCGCTTCTGTCCGGAAAAATGCGAAAAAACTTTTGGACAGGGACGGGATGGCGACTAATCCGCCACATGGGCCGGTGGGGACGAACTGAGGGGGGAGGGCATTGGAGCAGAACTTTTTCTGGTGAAATATGGATTTTTTTCCCAGGTGACAAAAAAGGAGGGCAGAGCAGCTGGACGGGTAGATGGGGTAGGGAAAATGAGCAGATGACCCCCAAACACTGTGCACTTACATGGCGTGGGGGCAGGGGGGCCCCCCGGAGCACTTTTGCAAGGCCCAAGCATGTGATTTGCCTGGCTATGACAGCCCAATAGTCAGCACCGCAGAGGGGTGACTTCGGGGTCTCCACCCTATTGGACCCCGCAAAACCGGTCCAAAAGGGAAGCCTTTTTCCCACTGCTGAAGGGAGGAAAAAACTCAAATACTAAGGGAAATCCCCCGTAGTCATTTTGGCCGCTTTTTTTGTGCGGCAACGTCCTCCTCGACAGGGTTGACCGGGGGGGTTTTTCAAAAGCTCACGTATAACGCCCCGGCGCTGGGGAAGGTGGGGGGGTAGGGCATACCCGCTCCATCACAGAAAACCTAATCTGGAGTCACTGATGACGTTTTCCCTTTACCCGCCAGTAAGGGATCGCCAGCAGCAGCAAAATGGAGCAGTTTTCCCCACAACAGGGGTGGCCCACTTGGGCACACCTGCCACCCCAGTTTAAAATCCCTGGATCTGGGCGCCAAATGGATTTTGGCCGCAACTTGCCGAGTTTTTTAGTGGGAAGCTGTCTTGCCCGGGCCCCTAGGGGCTCAAGCGGTGTTCGTGCGGCGGGGGCCATCGTACCCCAAGGAGAACCCCCTTTTTCCACTGAAATGTGGGAACGACTGACCTTTGTCAAAGAATCAGGCGGGATCGGGCCAGGGTTTCCACACACCAAAGCCTTAGGCGTCAGATTACATCACCATGACCCCACCCAAAAATTTGAGAAATGATCGGGGTTTAAACTCCTGCCTCTATTTTATGGGCCGCCACCCGTTATGCCACACATTGCTGACGTTTCTCCATCTGCCCCCAAAACCCTCTTTTCCCGGATGGTATTGCCTCCCACCCCCCATTTCATTGTGCCACTCTATGACCTAGCTGCTCGCTGTTGCGGGCCGTGACATCCACACTGTGTCCCTTGGCCAATCCGACCCATTCTGGCCCGCTGTGGCTGCGCCCCTGCCCTCCACACTGGTCTTTTTGGCCACTCTGTGGCCTACTCCTGTTTTGCCCCTCAGAATGTCATTGTGCCCCGTCTGACCACTTGCTGCTGCTGGGGGCTGCGCCGTGACCCAACAATGTTCATTGTGCCACCCTCTGACCCCATGCGTTGCTCCTGTCTCACCTCCACCGGGTCATTTGCCACTCTGTGGTCTCCCCTGTTTTTGCCCACCTTTGAATTCATTGTCCCCCGTCGACCCCATGCTGCTGCTGTGGGTGTGCGTGACCCACACACTGTGTCATTGTGCCCCTCCTGACCTCTGCGTTGCCCTGCCGTCACCCCCACCTGTGTCATTGGCCACTCTTCCTACTCCTTTTTTTGCCACCTCCCGAATACAAAGTGCCACTGTTGAACTCATGCGCTGCGTGGCTTCTGCCGGCCTCCAACACTGTCATTGTGCCACTGTCTGACCTCGCGCTGCTGTGGTGTGCGTGACCCACTCCTGCATTTGCCACTCTGTGGCCTCTTCGTTTTTGCCAACCCAGAAAGTCATTGTGCCCTGTCACCCATGCTGTGCTGTGGGGCTCCCCTGACCCCACACCTTTTCTTGTGCCCCTGTCTACCCCATTCTGCTGCTGTGGCTGTGTCGGCCCTCCACACTGTTCATTGTGCCCTCTCTGTGGCCTACTGCCTCCCTGTTTTGCCACTCCAGAATGTCATTCCTGCCACTGTCTGACCTCATCTGCTGCTGTGGCTGCTTCCCGTGAACCTCCACACTGTTCATTGTTTCACTCTGTGTCCTACTCCCTGTGTTTTTTGCCACCCTAGCCATAATTTCATTGTGCACTCTCTGACCTCAGCTGCTGTGGGCTGCTGCTGACACCCTCCACACTCTGTCATTGTGCCACTGTTTGACCTCATTCTGCCAGCTGTGACCTACACACTCTGTCCATTGTGCCACTGTCTGACCTCCCCAAGCTGCTGCAGTGGTCAGCTACATGACCTCCACACTCTGTCATGTTGCCACTGACAGACCCATCTGCTGCTGTGGGCTGCTGCCACGTGTCTCCACAACGTGTCATTGTGCTACTCTGTGGCCTACTCCGTGTTTTGGCCACCATCCAGAATGTCATGTGCCACTTCTGACCTCACGCTGTTGTGGCTGCTGCTGACACCCCTCCCACACTCTGTCACTGATGTTGCCACCCTAAGCCCCTCAGCTTGTTGTTATTCAGCTGGTCTCTACGCGCCATGACTTTACTCAGGCTACATTCCCGCTTGAGTTTTTTGGTCCCAGTTTGCCCTCTAAAGTGCCACAGGGATCTTTATAGTGAAGCGATTCAAAGAGCTGCGTCAAGTCATATGCGTGTCATACTAAAACACAACATTATAATGAAGACCAAACCAGCTCCGTCTGCATATTTAAGCATGGTCACAAATATTCTAACAGCACCCTACAGGCTCTGTGCAGCCTGCAAATAGCTGTTTTTAACACGATTTGTCCCGAAGCAATTCGGACCAAAACGAATTTTGTCGGAAAGTTCGGCGGTCACCAAATCGAATTTTTTAGAAATTCGCCCATCTCTAAATATAATGCATTTGCTGTAACAGAAAAGCTGCCATGTTATCCTAGCCAGAACTATTGATGCCATCACCTATGCAAATGCACAACTGGCATCATTAACCTCTGTCCCCAAAGGGGCTTAATTAGAAACTGATAAAGTGCAAGGCAAAAATGAGATGGGTACTTATGACAACATGTCAGAACAGAGAGCAGCAAAAAAAGCAACATAAAAAGTAGATACAATAATTCATATATCACAGAACCCACCCTACTAAGTGCTAGATTGTATAAAATCAACAAATTGTATATTCCACCACAAAAAGGAACAATGGAGTAAATTTACTATGGCACTTGCAAAGGCATTCTGGGCTGATTTCAGTCAAGATACTGGCTTATAAGCTCTTGCATCATATTGATTATACCTTTTATACTGTTTTTTAGACACTCTGCACTGTTCCAACAAAAAGGGCAATAGCTTTATAAAGCGGCTTTACAGGAAAAGTAAGTGTGGCTTAACATTCAACGCGTGTGTCCTAAAAAATGCAAAACACTTATTATGCACTGATGCAGTTTTGATAGCATAAACTAATGGTAAACCCAATACAGTTAAAACCAAAGTTTACATACCTATATTAAAAAGACACATATGAATGTTTTCTCGACTATCTGACCAGACTATCAAATAAACCTACCTCTTTAAGGTCCAATTAGGAACCAAAATTATTATATATTTGCCAAATGCCAGAATAATGAAGAGATATTTTTTCAAAGGCCATTTTAATTACTTTCACAAAAGTTCAAACAGATATTAATAAAGCATATTAATTAGAATTTGGTAGCATTGCCTTTAAACCTGTAAGACTAGGGTCAAACCATTTGGATATCCCTCCACAATCTTCTCACAATAGTTGGTAGGATTTTGGCCCATTCATCCTGACTGAACTGATGTAACTGAGCCATTTTTGTAATTCCCCCTTTAGTTATCCTTAAGCCACTTGTAACTAGTTTTGGCAAGTATGCTTTGGTCATTGTCCATTTGGAAGACCCCATTTCCTCCATCTTTTTAACTTCCTGGCTGATGTCTAGAGATATTGCTTTAGTATTGCCGCCCATAAAACTTCTTTCCTCATGTTGCCCATCTATTTTGTGAAGTCAACAACAAGTCCCTCCTGCCAATTAAAAACAACCCAACAAAATATGCTGCACCAGGCCCGAATTTCACCAAGTTGGTATGGTGTTCTAAGGCATCCAAGCTCAAGTCCCTCTGGCAGTAAAAACAACCATACCAAAATCAATCTGCCACCGCCCATTGTTTTCACAGTTGTGATGGTGTTCTTACTTCCAAGCTCAAGTCCAACCTGCAGGAAAACAACCACTACAAAATCAATGCGGCACCTCCATGTTTCCACAGTTGGGATGGTGATCTTAGGCATCCAAAGCTTCTCCACCCATTTCCTCAACTTAACGATTGTCATTATGGCTAGAAAGTTAAAATTTAGTTTCATCAGACCACATGGTGTGTCCTCCAAAAATGTAGATCTTTGTTCCTGTGAGCATTTGCAGACATATTCTTTATGGGTTTTTATTTTGTGAGTAATGACTCTCTTCCAGGCAGAGTGGACTTTCAGCCCATGTGATACTGTAAATCGTTTCACTATGGATATTGACACAATCTTACCAGCTTTTGCCATAGCTATCACAAGGTCTTTTTGCTTTTAGGTCTTGGGTGAAATGGCAGAATTCATCTCTGAGACACATAAACCCGTCATCTCTTGAGCCGGTATGAAAGGCTGGACATTCCCATCTTGTGTGTACTTGGTGAATAATTGCTTGTACAGATTAACAAGGCACCTACAGGTAATGTGGAAAATGCCAACCCAAGGATGACCAGACTTTTGCAATTTCACAGTCCCTTTCTGATATCTTGGCCTGATTTCAATAGACTCTCCCCATGAATGTCACACACAGAAGCATTGCGATTCTGTGTGCTTTAAAATACATCCACAGCCAGTCTCTAATTAACACAGAATGTTGTCAATAAACCTATCAGAAGCTTCCAAAGACATGACATCAGCCATATGGGCTGTCCCAGAATGTTTAAAAGACTAGTAGTAATCCTATTTATTTAAACGTTTAACTTTGCAGAAAGTTATAAAAACAACTTAAAAATTATCTCTCTCATTATTCGACATTAGTCAAATATAAATAATTGTGGTAATCCAATTGACCTAAAAACAGGTAATGATTTTAATTCTGATTTCATGACATGATAGTGAGAAAAACATGCCATATGTGTCTTTTTATATAGAGTATAGTAAACTTTCTTGGTTTCAACAGTAAATTATTAAAAGTTATTCAACACAACTCCAAGATGGTACCATATATATTCTAAATGGATAATCTGTTTGAATCTTACCTGACTAGTCTAAGTTTACGCAAATAATGCAGATGAAGATCCTCCACCACGCTTCCATTCGATCATGTAAACAACCTCAGCTGGTAAGTAGTTTTCACCGGCGCACAGGAATCCTGGCACCCGGCAAATAGAGAGCCCAGCACAGCAACTCAACAAATTCATAAACAAGAAGATCCAGAGAAAATTCGGTGAAAAAAAGAACTCTAATTTATTTCAAAGACATTCAAGGTGCAAACACACCATGAATTCTTGAAATAAATTGAGTACTTTTTTCACCGAATTTTCTCTGGATCCCTTCATGTTATGAATTAGTTGAGTTGCTAGTCTAAGTTTACATTGGAAAAGCAATAGAGTGAATGATCACTATCGTTTGCTTTTTCCAAACGGAAAAAATAACCAAGTGATACCCATAGATTTTTTGCAGTGGATTTAACTTACCCAATTTCTGCTTGTGCAGCACTCTCACTTGTCCATTCACACTGTGGGCTTGTGGAGCAGCTACACCAGAATAAACACAGTTATTTGGTAATTACAGAAATATCCCTGTTGTGTCAGGGACGGGGAGCCTCCCACAATAAAACACAATCCTCTCGCCAATCATGATTTGTTGTTGGCCACCTCTTGTACAAGTCCAGACTCCAGGTTACTTTGGACGGACGGTAAACTATTCCCAGCATAGGGAGATGGATTATTTTTCCAGGGAGAGCATAATACATAACCCTTATGTTCCTTTAGTTCTGTAACCCTCGTCTTCAATCTCTTTACTTACTCTACCCAACTATCCAACATGTCACTACGCTTGTGATCCTTTACCCGCCCACACCACCATAATTGGAGGCAAAGTCTTTCCAATGATTAACTATCTAGCAATCCAGTATTACCACATCTTGCTATTTGTAACAATTTACTACAACCAGTGCAACAGCTCTCTGTCCAGCCCCTAATCTTTTACTATATCAACAGGCTGTAAACCAAATGGTGGGCCTGTTAAAGCCTGTGTGCACCAACATATACAGAATTCCTGCAGTACGCTGTTAAGCAGCCGTATGCTTAAACTCCCCCCTTCCTTCTTCATATACTAGTTTCCTCTCTATTCCTTAAGACTTCCCTCATGCTCTAAAACAACTTGTGTCTAATCAAGAAAGAAACTTTTAAAATTATCATTAAGGGGTTCCAGTGTTCCCTCTTCCCTGGTATATTATGACTAGTCAATTTCCACAAAATCCAAATGAGAAGCCAAAATACAGGTAAACAGCGCCGAATATTAAACTAATTTACAGCCCAAAATATCCATTTTAGCAACATAGCAACAGCACCCTCATACAACATATCATTCCTATCAGGTTCTTGCAAAAAGCTCAAGATTTCAATAAAGGAGACAAAGCTTACTTTACACTCGGACGGGAAAACAAAAGCA
Source organism: Phyllomedusa bahiana (assembly GCA_025379985.1). Classification (NCBI taxonomy): domain Eukaryota; kingdom Metazoa; phylum Chordata; class Amphibia; order Anura; family Hylidae; genus Phyllomedusa; species Phyllomedusa bahiana. The sequence continues at coordinate 186,295 of JAODAL010002124.1, read as the reverse complement.
CTTAGAAGCACAGATCAGTTGGTAAGATAAAGGCTCTCACCTGTCAGCGCTGACTTGTTGTAGATCTGTGGTTCCACGAGCTCCCGTAGTCCAGCTCTGGGTCCGGGTGGTCAGCAGGTCATCTTCCTTTCCTTTGAGCCTCACGTATAGAGCGACAGGTTTGATAGGGAAATTCAATAGTTCCCGTATATGTTGTATGAGCTCCAAATTGGTGTATATTCAGGCCTGAATGGAACAAAACAAACACACATACACACAGTTGTATGTCTGAATGAGTTCTGAAAGTTTATTTCCAATGCATTGAGTTATAAACCTTTTTTCTGGCTACTTGCCAAGAGATCATAAATTAGTAGTTTTCAATTAGTGTCATACAAGGTATAGAAGAACATAAAATTTGTGAAGTATACCAATTAGTCTTATCTTAAAAATAATAGACAAGATAACAAACTATACTACTTCTTTTCATAAACCTAGACATTGTCTTGAAGGCGCCCACAGTGAGATATTTATTAGATGTCTTTCTTAAGGGGCTCACATGAGATATGAAACACTGGACATGTCTTTCTTTGTTTCTCTGGGGGCCCCATATAGATAAGAGAGAATTCGTAATGTCTGCACATTCCAAGTATAATAGGAGATATCTCTCACTTTACCCTTCTAATATTGTAGGCTAATATGCCTTTATATAAGTGAATACACAAAATGGAAGGCAGATACAAGATGGAGGATAGAAACAAGAGGATGATTCCTAACAACATCTTTGTAGATCTACCACTCCCCTTCCTTATCTGATTGGTTTAAGGAGATTTTCTTCAGAATATGGAAGAATTGAGATCAGACAATAGTCATATGAGAGATACATATAACAGAATTTGGAAGGATTGGATTGTTTTGACCAATTCCTCTGACTACGCTACTTACATATAATGATTGTATCATCTCCCTGTTTTGGCCTACCTCCTGGATGACCCATCTCTTTCAGACAGATTCCTTTATTTTCTTTTTTCCCAAATACTGTATGATATCTGCAGATACTGTTGACCCCCATGGGTGTGCCTGATGACAGCATTGTGTTTGTTTCCTTTTTTCTGTTGATATTAGTTTACTTTTCTTGTTTATGAGAAGGTCTCCTTCTAGCTCACATATTTCTTTGCTTACATGTCATAATATCTCAATTATGCCAACCAAGTGCTCACTTCTTCAGGTTTATGTTTGAGATGCCATTTTGATATCTATTATAGGATATCTGTCACGTTTACTGGCCGCAAAATCCAGAAACGTCCTGGTAGAGGGGATCCTCAGGGCCCACCGCGGGCGCAGATGGTGGTGCAAGCGGTGGGTAGCCGAAGTGCAGGACAGGTGGAGGATAAACAGATGCTGTAGCTGTAAAACGGATGCACAGTCCCAGGGTGATGAAAGAGTAATACAGCAGCAGGAAACAGCAGTGAGAAACTGGAGGACAGTATGTCAGGAATTCAGCAGGTAACAGGTGCGCTGGACAGTGCAGGTAAATGCAGAGCTTCAGCAGACACAGTGGAAACCAAGGGGTTAACACAGCAGGAGCTCAGCAGCAGAGGTCTAGCTCTAATGAAGACCATCAACAAACTGAACCAGAGTCCAGGGAGGAAGTTCCTTATGAAGGAAAGGGTCAGAGGTCACAGGCAGGAAGCATAAGCACTGTGTCTATAAATGTCCGCAGGCTGGCGCGCACACACGCTGGGGAAGCCACAGAGGACGGACACGCGTGGAAGCAGGACCAGATGAGTAGCGCTAAGCAGAAGCAGGCGCAGAGCAAACTGACACTGCCGCTGTAAGCTCCACACAGGGAGCCACAGCGGACCCAGACACATGGGCACGGACACGACCACAGTCCAAGGCAAGGGCCGCGGCACGATCTGTGACAGTACCCCCCCTTAAGCCCTCCCCTCCGGGCTAGCCAGGTACCCCCATAACGGCTAGGGGTAACCACCTCCTCCTCGGTATCCCAGGAACTGTCTTCAGAGGAGGTGTCCAGAGAGTCCCGGATTACTTCTTGAACCTGGGGGGCAGAAGCAGAATCAGTAGGCAGGGGGAGAGGTGGGTGGGAAACAGAGGTGTCTTTACAGACCAGGAGCTCTTCTTGCGCTTGAGGGTTCTCTTCAGGCAGTACAGCAGAAACGGGCAGGGTAACGGGTGGGCGAGACTGCACAGGATGGGCAGGCTTCAGGCAGCGAGAAAGGCATGGCTTGCCCCACTGGAAAACTTCACCCGTCTCCCAATCTAGAGATGGATTGTGACGCTGGAACCACGGTAGGCCAAGCAGGACTGAAGCAGAAGCATTAGGCAAAACGTAAAACGAGATGTCCTCTTGGTGAGAGCTTCCAGTTAGCAGAGATATAGGTTTTGTGTGGAGCTGGACTGGCTCCTTCAGGATTTTCCCGTTGACAGAAGAGAAATGAAGTGGTTCTCTAAGACGGGTGACAGGCAGACAATACTTGTCAAGTAGAGATGGGTGGATAAAGTTCTCAGAAGAACCAGAGTCCAACAAAGCAGAAACTTGAATTTTAGTACTGGAACCATGACAGAGCGTGACCGGGGTGGTCAGACGAGGAGCAGAGGCATCTTTATTCAGAGACACTTCACCCACAACACCATGGCATGGAGGTTTCTGGGGCGCAGCAGGGCGGACTGGGCAGTTCTTTAGGTAGTGCTTGGAACTGCCACAGTATAAACACAGGTTCAGACTGCGCCGGCAAGTGCGTTCCTCCAGGCTTAGATGTGTATGATTCACCTCCATAGTAACATCTTGTGGGAACGCAGGTGCCTGGGGACATAGACTTGGGGGTGCAGGTACACGACGAGGCGAAGGCTTGCGAGGACAGAAGGGCGGTGACTGCTGGTGAAGCTCTAGCTCTCTTTCAGAAAAACGTATGTCGATTTTCGTAGCTAGAGCAATGAGGTTGTCCAGGTTACTTGGTAGGTCACGACCAACCAGTTCATCCTTGATGCGCCCGGCGAGGCCCCCCCAGAAGGCTGCAACCAGGGCCTCGTTGTTCCAGGCAAGTTCAGAAGCCAGGGTACGAAACCGGATGGCATATTGGCCCACAGACGAATCGCCTTGACAGGCACGTAACAGAGCAGATGCAGATACAGAAACTCTTGGATGTCCCCTGTCAGCGGATCCCCTCTCTCCCAGAGGGGTGAGGCCCAGGCCAAAGCTTCACCTGAGAGCAGGCTGATGATAAACGCCACCTTGGCTCTATCGGATAGAAACTGGTGTGCCAGGACCTCGAAGTGTATGGTACACTGGTTGATGAATCCGCGACATGTGTGGGGGTCTCCGTCGTAACGGGCAGGCAGAGGCAGGTGCAGGCTGGGACTGAACATGGCAGCAGAAGGCGGAGATACTGCAGGTAGCGGAGCTGGCATAGGTACCAGTGCAGACGCAACTTCATCCAGACGTGCGGTAACTGTCTGTAGCTTCTGGAAGAGTTGCTCCAGGTGCGTGCCATGACGGTTGATTACAGCTACCAGGTCAGGTAGAGTCACTCCGGCGGGATCCATAATTATGGTCAATTCGTACTGTCACGTTTACTGGCCACAAAGCCAGAAACGTCCTGGTAGAGGGGATCCTCAGGGCCCACCGCGGGCGCAGATGGTGGTGCAAGTGGTGGGTAGCCGAAGTGCAGGACAGGTGGAGGATAAACAGATGGTTCAGTAGGCGACACAATAATGGGAAAGACTGCTGACTTGACAGACATGTAGAAGACACACTCCACAAGGAGGGTAAGCCACAAAAGGTTACTGCTAAAGAAGCTGACTGTTCAGAGTGCTATATAAAAACATATTAATGGAGAGTTCAGTGGAAGAAAAAAGTGTGGTAGAAAAAGGTACACAAGCAACTGAGATATCCACAGCCTTGATAGGATTGTTAAGAAAAGGCCATTCAAAAATGTGGGCCAATGAGAAAAAGAACTGGACTGTTGCTCAGTGGTTCAAGGTGTTGTTTTCAGATGAATGTAAATTTTGCATTTGATCTGGAAATCAAGGTCCCTGAGTCTGGAGGAAGACAAACAATCCAAGCTGCTTGAAGACTAAAACTGAAACACGACCATACTCACAGCTCAAAGGCTGGAATGAGACTGAACCCAGCAGAGAGGCAACACCAGCCCCCATGCTACTTAGGAAATACATACAGATGCACCTGATTGCTAAGCAATATCCCATACACCTTCCCACTAAGTGAACAACCAGACTGCACATTAAATTGACACCTATTCACACAGTATGCAAAAAAGCCACAACACACTACATTGGGAGACTGCACAAATGCAAAAATACCCATAAGACAACCACTTACACGCCTTCAATATATGAGCGAGGTGGTTGCTGATATTATAATTGCATATAGATAAAACGATAAACGGGTGCCAGTATTATAAAAATGTGTAGTACACCATACTGGCTCACAGCCTGTTACGTCACTACTATTCCAATGGGCGGGCTGCCCCGCATTTTTGGGGTGTCCAACACAAAATACAGGAACCCTCTGCTCCCTAGTACTGTTGGGCAAAAAAAAAATCTAATCAAATAGTAGTGGCGTAACAGGCGGTGAGCCAGTATGGTGTACCACTGTACTGTTTGGTATCATGGTGTGGACTACACTGTTCAAGAAAGCTAAGGATATAGTTGTCTTTATAAGACCATCTCCAAACAGCTTGATGTTCCTGTTATTACAGTTGCACATACTTTTCAGAAGTTTAAGGGCGATTGGTCTATTGTCAACTTAATGTCTGTAGGACATTGCTGCAGGAGGATAATTGAAGAGAGGGATAATTTGAATGGTAACCAAGGAGTACAGGACAACTTCTAAAGAGATTAAAGGTGAACTCCAAGATGAATCCAAGATCATCATATTAAGATCACACCAATCGTCAATATATTTTACATGGTGTACTTAAAAGGGTTCTTCAGGACTATCCTTTTATCTGTTATAGGGCTCACAACAGTATTATATTAAACTTTGTAATTCATGCTAATTAAAAATTATTTACCTGTCTTGCTGGGTAGAAAAAAATCAAAGAGCCCTGTCCTGATGTTCATTGTTTACCTCACTGAACCTTACAACACACTGAGTGGGTGTGATTTGAAGCCAGGCTTAGTTCAGGAACACTCCCTTGTAGTGGACATGACCTGAGTAGAAAATAATCTGTCTGCATTTACCCTTGCTAGTCTGTAGCTTGAAAGTGAATAGAAGTAATCACGTTAGAGTAATTACAGGCAAAGTGGAACTTTTATATTTGGGTCCTGCTGGCAGGATTTACTAACAGCAATGGGAGCAGAGGACAGCAGTTCAGACCTTGGGGGGTTGCGTATTGCTGTAATGAAAATTTTGACTGCAGCTCTGTACAGTTTAAATATTGACTCATTAGTCCTTGCTATCATCATTATCATGACAGCAGGTACAGAGCTGGAGGGATTACAGACTTATATCAGTACATAAACCCTAGCAGTGACTACTGTAGAGAGACGTCCTAGATTGCATTGCAGCCGGGAGTTGTATTAAAGAGATGCTGGAGAACTACTGACACTTCCACAAGCAGGAAGTTTCCCTGCAAAAAGTGGATCTTATGATTGATGAGTAAGGAGGCAAAAGAAAAATAAAACACATGACGATAGAGAAATATCTTTATTTTTCAACATAAATGTTGTTTATAGTGTTCTATGAAATTTTAAACTCCTAGATAACTCCTTTAATGGAAGACGACCCAGGAGGAAATCATTATTGAAAGCAAATCATAAAAAAGGAGACTGGATTTGCTGGGGATATCTATGCCCATTATGGGCTACACATTTTTTAAATTAATATGGAGTAAAGTATTTTACTTTTAAACTTTATCTCACCTCAGGGTGTGCCAGATCTCACATTTTTTCTGTTATCTCTTCAGTAACACAAGTTACATGTGCTATGAGGGCTGAAAACAATGGCTTATCTGTAATCATGGTAGACATAATCCATTTGCTCCTGAGCACAGTCCATCCATGGGGTGATATCACTCCCTGCTCTAAGCTCTCTGCTCTAATCAAGTAATAGAGTTATGGTCAGGGAACCGGGGAACCATAGAAACCTATGTGTACTCTGAGCACATAAATGGTCTCTTATCTCATGAATAAAGTAAAATCTATTGACCAATGTATTTAGAAAAAGTCTTCATTTAACTGTCCCTTCATGTTGAAAGCTAATCTTTATAGAGAGTAAATCCCTTTAAGGCTAGGTCTACACTGCATCAGACAAAAAACAGCTGAAATCGAACGTATTTTTTCCCGATGCAGGACCACGGTTTTTGTCATGTTTTGTGCAAAAACCGTGGTCGATTCTCATTTTTTTACGTCGCCCATACAATTGAATGGGATTATGGCGAAAACAAATAAAAGCGCTGGCCTATTATACAACATGTTGTATAACTCGCTGACCGAAAGACGATCGTAGAAAAAACATCCTGTGGAGACTACAGGTCGTTTTTTTATATTGTAGTCTATGGGGCTGCATGAATGCTCGTATTTACAGCACTTTTAAAATCCTAAAAGTGCCTAAAATACAAGTGTATTATTATGCAGTGTAGACATAGCATAAGGCATAACAGATTTTGGTGCATCTTTCAGTGTCCATGTGCCTGTCTAAAAATATTCTAAGCCAGTTGAGACCTGGAGTAGATTTTTTACTTGGTTTGCAGAACTTTTTGGTGTATATGTTACTAAATCAGTTGGGAAGTTTGAAACTCCACCCACTGTTTGGAAATGTCAAGCTTGGCATAAAACAGCTCAAAAGTTGCAAATGTTTGAGGAAATTTAGTAAAACGGAAATCGCTCCATACATTTTGCACCATGAGCTCAATGTCAAATTACCACTAGCATTTAGATTCTAATGCTTTTGCTTCTGAAGACAGTTTGTATTTTTGACCACCTCTACATTATAACGCAATTACCATCTAATCTTATAATGTCACTAGTATAAGTTATTGTTCGGTGTTTATATCGTAATAAGCTTGTAATTACTTTATATAATCTTGACTTTATTGTGATCCATGGTCCGGAAGGACAACTTAATGGATGACATTTATATTGCACGCTGTGCTGCAAAAATTGCTGAAGCAAAAGTTTAGAAGTATTGTTTTAAGGGTGAATTCATATTCAGCAGATTAGTTGCAGAAACTTCTGTGACTGTCCCATTTAACTGAATAGGGCTTGCAGAAAGCACTGTGCTTGCCACTTAAGATCCCCACTTAGATAAACAAAACTGATCTTCAGTTTCAGAAATTTCTGAAAAAAAATGTGCCACGTGTGAGTATCCTCTAATTGTAAGAGTATCAGGATTTTGACACAATGTCCCAATGATGTGGTAGAGGCAAATGCAGTTGTAAATCACATGTTTTGAATAAATACAGTACTTTTCACAGAGATTAAGGACTAGAAATGAGCTTGTTACATGTGCAGACGAGATGGGTCATTTGCTCCATATCTGCTGTTAAAATAATAAAGTTTAGGATTCTGTCAGACAGATGAAAGGATCATTTCACTGTGCAACAGGATGTTAACGCAGAGCCAGTCAGTCTTCATAGTTTTTGGCTTTAGCCTTTATTATGTTATGCGGCCAGCTGACATGTTAACTATTTAACTATGGTAGATACGAAACACAAATAATCCCCAAAAATTTTTAAAGAGATTTTCTAATCCACTAATTCACAGTAGCCACTTCTTCATTAAATTAATTAACGACATTGCTAAGTTTGCACAAGTCTGTCTTCAGAAATCCAGCACAACGGAGTAGATTTTGAAAAGTCTTTTATTCCAATCAAACGTGAAAGAAAGCATGAAAACTAAAATTCTGCAAAGAAAAGAGAATCTACACGTTTTGAGCCATAGGATTTAACAGTAGGGATCAGAGCTGGCTCCGATCCCTGCTGTTAACAGCGAGTGTCAACTGTATCTAACAGCCGGCACCCAATGCAATTTACAACAGCATGCCCTCTTCCTGCTGCCATCTCGTAAATTTGCAGTGTGGGGCTGGAAAGGTTAATAATGGGAATACCCCTTTGATTCTTTCCTTAAGGGGTTGCCATCCCCTACTCCAACCGTCACTGCACTGTATTACTTCCTGCTACGCTCTGTACTGTGTTATTTCCTGCTTTGTCCTCTGCTCTGTGGGTGGTATCGGATCTTATAAATCCATTGAAAATCCTTAGTGTGGGGTGCCGCAATATTCTTGGCCACACTGTGTATTTCTACCCTCATAGCAGACTGGCAGAGCAGTTATTCCACAACCAAGAAGACCTGAATCTGGTGCAAATAAGAGCAATGTTCTCACTAACAGGCCTGAGTTCTGCACTGGCTGGGAAGGCTGAATTCTGCATTTGCTGGCAGGGCTGAGCACCATATTTGCTGACAGGACTGAGTGCTGCGTTCACTGATGGGGCTAAGTGCTAACAGGTTTTAGCACTGCGCTAGCTGACATGGTCAGTGCCATTCTGACTGATGGGGCTGAACAAAGCAAACTTGGCGCTACCATAGTAGAAGACAGGAATACAACGATATCTCCCACAGAGCGAAAACCTAAAAGCAGTACAAGAAAGATTATTGCGGGATAAAGCAGTAACAAACATTGAAACAGAAACTAAGAGGCACGCTACCATGAACCTGACCATACAGCCCATACTGCTGATAACACATAGCAGAAAGTAACATCACAAGCCCGGCCACCGTTTCTAAAGCACAGAGATGGTTTTATATTTGGAAACAATTTGTACATAATGTAACAGGATAGAAAATCTACTGCATCTTTGAACTGAAACAAAATCAGAACAGAAATGTATTTGGTAATGATCTTTTTTTGCCTTCTCATTAAATACGTTATGAAATTTAAATATCCCTTTAATCGCTTTCTGTTAACTTCGTACCAGGTATGCTTTAGTAGAATTTGGACAGACGTGTCCACTGTCAATTTGCAAACAGGGGTCGTAGTTACCACATTTTGCTAATAAAGGAGGAACACAAGTCCTGTTAATGAATCTGCTGTAGGGCTACTTTTCCTGATTAATACGTATATATGCAGAAACTTTATAATTATGGTACTCCATTTGTATTTCCATCATAAAACTGGTATACTAGTAAATACATTGATAAATCTGCCACAATGTCTTTTTATGACGTTCTGTGCACAATACTAATCAATACCTAAGGTTGGGATTTGGGTCCACCATACAAACGGTACAGTCACTTCTCATATAACTAACTAATCTGCACACCACATGCTGTAAATTCACAGAAACAAAAGACTCACCTGGTAACAATTGAGTATCTTAAGATCTGCAAGTTCCCAATGTGAAACTTTAAGATGAATCATAAGGATGTTCTAGCCAGATCTCATGACTCAACATTTGCATAAGGATTTTACTTAGTCTGCAAATATACTATATATGCATTATGTGGAAAATTAAATCGATCTTACATTTAGTGGCTAGATATATATAAAAAAAAATTCTTAGAAATATTTGTGACCCAAATGTATTGCTGTATTTGGTAACCTGTTTTCTTCTTTCTTCTTCCGGACAGGCATGCCATCACTGCAGCCACTGTTCAGAACTGTTTGCTTGTAATATAATTGAGTGACACTTGGCAAATATCTCATATTTCATATTTTTCCAGTATGCCATTTTTTGCCCTAAATACTGTGTAGCATAGGGTGTAAGTATTTTGTGTTGGACAAATGAAATGTGTTGGGCGAACTACACATAACCATATAATTGGCACCCTTTGTATTGTCTTATCTGTTTGCAATGTTAATACCTGCAACCACCCCCTCATGCATAGTTGGCATGTAAGTGGCTGTCTTATCAGTAATTTTGCATTTGTGCGTCTTCCATTGTATAATATCATGGCTTTTCTGCATACTGGTATGAACTGGTACTTACCCAATGTGCAGTTTTTTATTATTCACTTGTCCTCCTAATGGATGGGTGTGTGAGCAACTGCTCATTAGTTATCTGCACCTGTTATATCTGTCCCAAGTAGCACTGGGGCATATATTGCCTTCTACTAGGTTTAGTCTATTATCCAGCCATTGAGCTGTAAGGATGGCCTTGTGTTTATGGCTAAAAATTGTCCCATTTTTCTGTGTTTTTTTTATGCCATCTTGTACACAAAGAATTACATTTGTAATATACATACACATAAATCTACATCTATATAGTTTACATGTAGACACAGGGAGCAAACAATACCTTCCCCCAATTCCTTACAAAATGGCCGAAAAGGGGAAAGGGGCGTGCCCGCGATCCGGCCCAAAACCGGCCCCGGGGGCGGGGGGACCCGTTTTTCCTTGGGGGAACGGGTCCCCGGCAGGGACGGGGTGGCCCCGGGCGGGCCGTGGGGGCTGGCCTTTGGGTCGAAACCCCAACCCATCCCCCTAAACCCTAAACCTTCGGGCTCCTTTTTCTGCTCTCTTTCCCCTGCCCCGGCCGCAATGCGGGGTGCGGCACCCGGGCCCGAAAGTCGGTTAAATTGGTATAATTTAAAGGGCCCAGTGCGCCAAAAATTTTTTGGTTTAAAAATTGCCGGGGCGCGGGAACAAAAAATTATATTTTTGGGATCCACTCATTTTCCCTTTTTTGGATCTTTTTTTTGCCTTCCGGCCCAAGGGAAAAGCGTTCCTTTGTACCCAAACGGGCCCTTACTGTGTCCCCCTCCCCTTCTGTCTATTTTATCGCCCTCGGGAAACCTTTCCCGCCCTCCCCCGGGCCCTTTCCCCTGCCTTTTCCCCCGGATTTAACGCCTACCCCCTCACAAATTTTTTAAAACCACCTTCCCCCCTTGGGCAGCCACCGCAACAAGTCACTTCAGGGGGTAGCGCCCGGGTTAGTTTTCCCCCGCAGCAAGCCCAAAACCCGTTTTGGGGTGGGCGGGCTCGGGTGAAAAACGGGGACCTCCCAAAGATTCCGCTCCCTGGTGTGCTTTACCCCATCATTTTGCGGTGGCCCCAGCGGGGATCCACAAACCAAGTCCGTTAAAAGGTAAAAAACCAGCCATGGATCCCGCCAAGGGGGCCCTCTCCCCTACCCCCCCGCGGATTTTAATGACGATTTTTTCCCCAAAAAATCGCAGCAAATCGTCCCCCAGGCGCAGAAATTTGGGGCCACCCTCTCTCCCAAAAAATGCGTCAGTTTCCCTTTTCCCAACCCAGCAACATCCCCGGGCCTCGGGTCTTTGGCTCCGCCTACCCCCCCCGTCCCTTTTGGGCCCCCGGGTGGGACCCAAAAACCCCCTTTGGCTTTCCATTACCCTCCAGTTTTTTCCTTTGGGGGACCCCCAACCCCCGGGGGTTTTTTTTTCCCCAGGGTTTTCCCATGCACGGGGAAACCCAAAATTGGCAAAATATTTTTCCCCTCAAAGAAATCAAAGGGGGGCCTTCATGGGGATTTCTGCTGCCCGGGGAAGGCCCCGGGCCTGGGCAACCCCCCTTTCCGGGGATGGGAAAATGACCCCCTATACCGCGGATCTACAAGTTTCCTCCACAAATTTCCGCACCCGCCCTTCCCGAGGACCCCAGCATGGGGCATCCTCTGAAAGACCCGGGCGCTCTTGACCCTTCGCAGTAATTTTTTTCCTGGGGGAGATTTAGGCTGCCCAAATTTTTCCCGTACCCTGGTTTTCTGAGCTCCCCCTTGGGGAAAGGGTTTTCCCCCCTCGCGCTATTTTTTAAAAAAAGGGCCCTGCCAGCAGGGTAAAAAAGGAGGGTTTTGGGGCAGCAAAAAGACCGCCCTTCTTCCCTGAGCAAAATTAATTTCCACCGGGGCCACCCTGCATCGATGTAAGGGTTTGGCCCTAAAAAGGGCATGAAGGCGCCCCCCAAAGGGAGAAGACCCCGCCCCCCCCCCCCTTCGTGGACGAAATTTTCCCCCCGAGAAGGGGGTCGATACGTTTGGCCGGCCACATCGGCCTTTTACGGCTCCCAAAAAAATTTTGACCTCCTCCCGGGAAAAACCAGTCCCCCCCGGGGAAGGGTCTATCCGCTGTCCGTGCCGGAAACTCAGGCCATGCCCCGGCTTAAAATACAAGAAACTTGCAAAAAGGGGTTTTTACAGTAAATCCCCCGTTCCCCCCAGCCAAAACCCGGGGGTTTTTTTTCTTCAGCGGGAAGAAGGATGGTTTCCCCCCGCCGGTATTGATACGGGGGGACTAAATAAAATTACCGTGAAAAACCGCAAACCGAGTCTCCCACTAAAATTTCGGAATTTTTTTTTAAACCGCCCCCAAAGGGGCTAAGGTTTCCTTTTTCCCCAAAATTGGATCTGCAAGGAGCCTATAACCCTCATCAAAATTTTTGGGGGGGGGCGAGTGGAAGACGGTTTTTTTAAAACCCCGAGATGGATTTTTTTCGAGTATCTCGTGATCCCCTTTGGGGCTCTGAACGCCCACTTTTTTTTCAAGAATTTGTCAATGATGTTTTTCCGGGGTCTCTTGACACCTCGTCTATGATCAGATGACATCCTATTTTCTCCCCTGATCTTCAGACTCATGGACCAAGTGCGCCAGGGGTTTTGCGAACTCTCGCCAACCGACTGTACGCCAAGCGGGGAAATTTTTTTCCTCAACCACCACCTTTCCTTTTTGGGTACATATCTCGGCTAAGGGCCTGAAATGGCCCGCAAAAACTCTCTGGTGCACAATGGCCCCGCCTGTCGGCCTTCGTGCATTTAGCCTTCCTGGCTTCGAAACTATTACCAGCAAATTATTCCCCACTTTCTCCCCCTTTGTGGTCCATCGTGGCCCCCCCACCAGGAAGAATTGAACCCGAGAGTTTTGGGGGTCCCGGGGGCTGAGAAGGGGTTTATTAAATTAAAGACGCCTTCCCCCATGCACCGTTTGGTCCCCCTGATCCCACCCAAACCTTTTCCTTTTGGGGGTGAAACCCTTTCCTGGGGGGAGGGGCGGGTCCCACACAAAGACCCCAAAGGAAAAATTCTCACATTGGGTTCCCTAAAGACCCTTTTTCGCCGTGGAGCAAAACATCCATTTTGGGGGCCGGGAACTCTTGGGAATCAAGTTAGCCCCGGAGGGAAACCGACACCCCTGGGGGGGCTCGTCATCCAATCAAAATCTTTACGGGCCACAAGAATTTTTTCTGTATCTTTAGACGGCCCACGTCTAAACCCTCGCCAACCCGGGGGTCTCTCTTTTTCTCACGCTTTTACTTTCCATTCATTTTCCACCTGCTGAAAAAACCAAAGGGTGATGCCCTCTTTCCCTGCCTGGATGGGTCGGTGAAAACCCCTTTAAAAACACATCAACCCCTCCCCAACGGGTTTGGGTTTTTTTTGGGCCCCCGAGATCCCAAAAAACATTCCTACGGGCAAGACTTACGTGCCCCCGGGCACTCAGGAAAAGGTTTTTCCTTGGAGGGGGGGCATAGCCCCTTTCGGGGTTTGGCCCCCCCCGGGGAGCTGGGGGAAGCCCCAACACTTTTATCTCTCGGCAAAAATTTTGGGGGGCCCGACTCTGGCCAAAGAGGGGTTAAAGGGAAACTTAAACCCCCCCCTCGCCTGGGGGGCACATGTGCCCCGGAACAAAGGTCCCACGCCCACGGGGCCCGTTTTTTCTCTTGCCCCGCCCCCCCAGGGCCATAAAACCCCTTGGACCACATACCCTTTGGATTTCTTTCAGGGACCTCCCGGGCCTTCCCCCTGGGAATTCGTCTTTCTGGGGGGGTTACGGACAGGTTCCTCAAAAGCCCACTTTGTACCTCTTCCCATTTTCTTGCCGCCCGCCCCAAAATTTGGGGCCCCGGTCTTTTTCTTTTTTGGCATTTTTTTCCGCTACATGGGTTGCCTTCACACATAGTCCCCCCCGGACCGTGGTGCTCAATTTTGGTTCCCAAATTTTTTTGGCTTTTCACTGTGCTCCCGTCCCGCAAGTAAAATTTTGGAAATTTTTTTTATAAATGGGGCCTATTCACCCTAAACCAAGGGGCAGGGGGAGAGGTGAACCAGTTTCTGGGAGAATACCGGGCGTCAAATTTGTATCCGGGCCCAGGACCAAACGGGGTTTCAACCCTGCCCCCCTTGGGGCCGAATTTTCTTAAAAAAAACCATCGTAATTTTTGGTGCACCCGGGCGTCTCCCCAATTTTTTGGGTCTAGGGGCCCCCCACCCCACCCCCCTCCTTCCCCTGCCCACAAAATTCAAAAATTCCCCAACTGTCAATGCCCAAAATTTTCGGGAAATAAAGGGGGCCTTTCTGGAAAGAGCCCTCGACTTTCCCAACTTTAAAAGGGCCTCTGCCCGTATGAAAAAACTCGGGAAAGACAAAAGGAGAAGACCTCCCCCCGACGTTCCTCCCAGGAAACAAATTTTGGGCTCCCCCGGGGTTTTATGTCGCCTAAAGGGTTTCCCCCATTTTTAAATGGCCCCGCTTCCCGGGAACCCCTTCAAGGTGTTTTGGGTCATTTTTGAACCCGGGTTAGGGGTACAAGCCCTGTTTGCCTCCATCTCTCGGGGAACCCAAAAACCCTTTCCCCAATGTCTCCCCCCCTTGGGCCCCCGGGTTCTAAACCCGGGTTTTCCCCTCAGGGGAAATTATCGCCTTCCCCGGTACCCCAAATTTCCGCGACATTTTTCGAAATAAAGGCCCATCTTGGCTAAGAAAAACGGTCAGGGTAAAGCTTTTTTTCCTCGTAGTTTGGGAAAAGGGGTTTTTCGTCCCCGGGGGGAGAGATCCTGGGAGCCAAATCTAAAATCCTGAATCTAAACCCCAAACCGCAGATTTCTGCCCCAAAAAAGGGGAGGGGGGGTTTAAGGGGGGGGGGGACGGTACAAGGGGTTTCGGGGGGCCCCGACCCCGGGTCCAGGGGGACCGGGGGGCGCACCCGGGGCCCCCTTTTTGGGCAGGTCCCCGGCGGGAACGGATGGCGCCGGGGGCCCGCGCTCCTGGCCGTGGTTTCCCACCCGGCCCAAATCCACCACCAACCTGGGGCCCTGTTTTCTCTTTTCCTTTCCCTGTGGGCCCGGAGACCCGTGCGCGCCCCCAAAGCGCCGGGTTTTCGTTCATTTTAATTTTTTAAAAAAGGGACATTGGGGTTTAGAAATTTGGGGTTAAATTGCCGTGGGGCTGACTCAAAATAGTTTTGGGATTAAAACGTCATTTCCCCTTGCTGGATCTTTTTTTCCCTTCCGTGCCCAAGAGAAAGCGTTCCGGGGTTTTCTATTTGTCTTACGGTTTTTTTCCTGACCTCGGGTCTACTTTATCACTCAACCTTTCCCGGGCCGGCACGGGCCTTGCGCTTGCCCCAACTACGCCTCGTCTCCCCGATTCGTACCATGCTTAAACCCTTGGGCCCGCCCCCGGGGCAAGCAAGTCACGTAAAGGGGTAGCAAACCTTTGGAAGCCTCACGTTTGAAACAAGTCCATCCCGTTTTGGGGGTGGCAAGCTTTTTTTAAAAAAACCCGGGGACCTTTTTTAAAATTTTCCCCCGCTCCCGGCTTTGGCTTTACACCATCCCCCTTGCGGGGGTTTCCCAGGGATCCCACTACCAAGTCCGTTAAAAAGGGCCCCGAGGCTGTTTTTTGGGTTGGGAGGTGATGGTAAAAAAACTCGCAGAGCTAAGATAACACAAAAACCCTAGGGTTTATAAATTTTAAATCCCAAATTTGGGAAATTGGCAGGGGTTTTTAGGTTAAAGGGGAAATTTTCCCCGTTTAAAGCGAAAATTTAGGTAAATCGCGCAAAATCTATTACAACCAAACCCCAAATTTTCTCCTTTTTCCCTTTCCTGTCATTTTGCGGGCCAGAAAATCAGTTTTACACATAGAGCAGGGTGACTGGGTGTGGCAACGTCTTTGCCCGTGATATGATGGTTGTCTTTGGCGGAAAAATCCCATGCCCCTTTTTTTTGCATAGAACGGGCCCCCTTCCTTTTCCCGGGCATCAGTGTGTCAGTGTTTTCCCCCCCAATAAAGCAGGACGTGTGTTAGCTCTCTTCCTCAATACGGGCCACTAAAGGACACAGTTTTCTTTGTTTTCACGGGAAAACTATGCTTTTTAGCTGTGAAATTAAACATAGGTAAAAATTAGAGAACTTTTTTTAAATTAGTTATTTTAGGTTTAGACTTTTAAAGAGGCTTTTGCGCTGTACGGGCCGCAGGGGTGAGGGGGTGGGGGCCGAACACCCGACAGGCCACTTTTTAAAAGAAAAAAGAATTATTTTGGGTGCAGTCCCGACTGCTTTGCCCTTTCATTAAAAAGGGGCTTTTTTTACCAGTTTTTTGGTGAAATGAAATTTTTGTATTTTGGCACCCCAAAGTTTTGTTCAAAGACCCACCTTGTACTTTTTTTGGGTTGATACAGAACTTTTCAAAGTAATAAAGGGGGTGTATTTCTTAGGGGGCAAAAACCACCTTTTAAAAATCCTTACAAAAAAAAAATTGGGTTTTTTTTTCACTTTTGTGCAGCCCATTTTTGTTCAAAGCCCCACCTTGAAATTTGAGTTTTGGATACAAAAATTTTCTAGTCACTTTTGGGGTTGTATTTCATAGGTGCAAAAACCACCTTTTTTTAAATTCGTACAGAATTTAATTATTTTCTTTTTTACTTTGGCGTAGGCCATTTTTGTTCAAAAGACCCCCCTTGTACTTACATTGGGAATGCAAAATTTGCTAGTAATTGCTGTTGTTTTTTCATGGGTTTCAAAACCCCCCTTTTTTAATTATCCGAAACACTTTTTAAATTAGTTTTTTTTTCATTTTTTTGTGCACCCATTTTTTTGTTCAAAAGCCCCCACCTTGTACTTTTTTTGGGAATACAAAAATTTTCCCTAGTAACTGAAAGGGTGAACTTTCATAGGGGGAAAAAAAACCCCCTTTTTTTTAAACCGTACAAAAATTTTAAATTATTTTTTATTTCACTTTTTTGCAGCACAGTTTTTTTTTCAAAGCCCCCCTACCTTTTGTCCCCTTAATTAAATTACGATACAGAAATTTGGTAGTAATTGCAGGTTTATTTAAAATGGGTTGCAAAAACCCCCTTTTTAAAATTATCCGTAAAAACGTTTTAAAATTATTTTTTTTTTTTCACTTTTGGCACCCATTTTTTTTTTCAAAACCCCCCCCTTGTATTTACTTTTAGGAACAAACCCTTTTCTAGAAACCCTGCAGGGTATTTCATAGGGCAAAAACCACCTTTTTTTAATCCAAAAACGTTTTAAATTTGGGTTTTTTTTTAAATTTTTTGGGGCAGCACAGTTTTGTTCAAAGACCCACCCTTGTACTTAAAACCACCGGCCACTTTATTGGTAAAACCTCCCCCAAACTGCTCTTTTAACACTTTTTTTAAAATAAAGCCAATCACTTGGGGGCCCAACTCAGTGAAATTTAGGCATGTAAACAGGGGTCAAGAAAATCCCTGCATTTTCAAACCGAGAAACATTAGGGGGAAGGGAAAGGGGTGATTTGAGTCCCTTTTTAAACCCGTGGGAATGGTTGTTGGTGCCAAAAGGGCGGGGTCGGAGTATTTCAGAAACTGCTGATCTCCGGGATTTTCAGGGCACAACCATCCTGGGGTTTTACAAAAATGGCCCGAAAAAAAAAAAACATCCGTAACGGCAGCCCTTTGGGCGGAAATGCCTTTTTTGTTTGCCAAAAGGTAAAAGGAGAAGGGGAAACTGGTTCGGGGCGGGGATAGAAAGGCAACAGTGACTCAAATAGCCACCCTTTTCAACCAAGGTAGGCAGAAATAGCATCTCTGAACGCACAGTACAGCAACTTTGAGGCAGATTTGGGGAACCAGCGAAGACCACACCGGGGGCCACCTCTTCCTAAGAACAGGAAAAAAGAGGGTCCAAAAAAGGGCCCAACCATCGAAATTTGGGCAGTAAAAGATTTTGGGGAAAAAAGTTTTCCTGGTCTGATAAGGGCTCGAATTTTTGCTGCGACATTCATTGGGAGGGTCAGAATTTGGCGTCAACAACAAGAAAGCAAGGAACCTCCTTCCTTGTATCAAAAGTTTCCCGGGTGGTGGTGGATGTCCCTGGGTTTTGGGGAAAAATTTTCTTGGGGACTCTTTGGGGGCCTTTTTGGGACCAAATTTTAGCATCGTTGCAAAAACCTTTGGGGAATCCCAAAGCCACGAAGAATTGGAGGAGTTTTTGAAGGCAAAAGGGGGGCCAACCCCTTACTAGCTTTGGGGTACCTTTTAAAGTGGGGCCTTTTTGGGGGTATAAATTTCGTACAGAAATTTGCTAGTAAATTTCAGGGGTAAATTTTTTTAGGTGCAAAAACCACCTTTTTTATCCCGGGACATAATCTAATTAGGGGTTTTTCCACTTTTTGGCGCAGGCCATTTTTTTTTCAAAAGACCCACCTTTTAAACCCATATTACGAAAACAGAAATTTTGCTATCATTCAGGTGTAAATTTATAGGGTTCAAAAAACACCGTTTGTTTTTCCGTATAACCTTTTTAAAAAATTGTATTTTACTTTGGTTCGCCCCCTTTTGGGGTTTAAAGGGGGCCACCTCGTACTTTTAAATTTTAATACAGGGAAAATTTTTGTGGAAAATTTTGTTGTATTTCATTGGTGCAAAAAAAAACCTTTTTTAAAAAGTAAAAACAAAATAAATAGCTGTAATTTTTTACCTTTTTGGGGCAGGGCCCCGTTTTTTTCAAAGAGCCACCTTGTGCTTTAAAATTTTAAAAACAGAAATTTTTGGGGGTAACTTCTGGGTTTTATTTCATTGGTTCAAAAACCCCCCTTTTTTTATCCGTATAACATTTTAAAAAGCTGTAAAAGCACTTTGGTTCTCCCCGGTTTTTTTTCAAATACCCCTTGTATTTAAAATTGGATAAAAATTTCTAGTTACTGTTGGTGTATTTCTTTTGGTGCAAAAACCACCGTTTGTTATCCGTATAACTTTTAAAAGCTATTGACGTGGTTCGGCCCTAGTTTTTTTCAAAAGCCACATTGTAGACAATTGTGAAAATTTTTTTTAGCAACTTTCCCGTTTGTCATTTCTGCAAAAAAAAACCAATTTCTCAACCCTGTAAATTCTAAATTTTTTTTTGCGCTCGTTTTAATCCAGTTTGGCACGATACGCACTTTTGTGATATTTTTTGTTAAACTATCAATTCCTAGTCCTACTGGGCAGTTGTAAATCCCTGGGACTGAAGGAAGAACACTGTTGATTTTGTCTTACGGTTCTTCCACCAGACTGCATTTCATAGGTATTTGCTAGAAACAATTCAGTTTCTAATCCTAGTTGGCTGTAGGAAATTAGAGGGATTTAAGAATAGCTGTGATTTGCCGTATTTCAATAAGAGACTGTCAAAAACTCTTCCATACCTTCTTAAATTTTTATCTTTCTGAACATGGAGTGAAAATGCAGGTGGTAAGCGAGCAAAGAGGGGTGTCGGACATGGAGGTAGAGGTACTAGAGAAGATGATCCTTCTAGATCTGGCGAAAACACGTAAGCCAGCGGATCGTCTTTTGCAGGACCGTCAGGCCTGTCATCGCTGGGTCAGGGCCCTGTGAATCTCAGTAACGAACAGCATTGCCAATCTGTTCTTCAGTGGTTCATGCAACCTGCATGCTGCGGACCAGGACAGGCATAGTCCATGTCCAGTTCAACTAAAATGGTGGTTCAAAGACTCCTTTTTCCGGCACTTTTTAATCTGTGGGTCAGACAGGTTTAAAGGGGTTGTCTCGCTACAAAGAATAGCTTTCAAATTGTAGGGAACACAAAATAAAGACATTTTCCAAATATATTGCTTTGTTCCTCTGTTTTCCCTAAGGAGATACAAGTGAATTTATGACCTCCCTGGCTATTTCAGTTCCCTCAGTAACCAACCTGTAAACAATTCTCCCCCTGCTGTTTGTTCAATGAGATAACAGTGAGTGATGTCATCACACAGGTCAAGGCAGTGTCCTGTGCTGCTCAGCAGTAAAAAGCTTGATTTATGTAAAATAAACAGAACTGTAATTAGGGCTTTTGTTTTGGGGGATCAGATAAGAAGTCCTGTTAGTAGTTTGAGAAGCTAATCTGATCTAACTAGCATCTGAAAGCACAGCAGGGCACAGAGCTGTACAAGCTTGGAGCTGTATGCAAATTAGTCAGTCTGAACCAGGAAGTGGCAGAGTATTTCATTCATGCATTCTCTGAAACTCTGAAGGGAGACAACTCCTTTAAGGGTCATGCTAAGTTCCAGGACAGGGATAGTCAATGTCCAGTTCAAGTAAAATGATGGTTCAAATAATACTGCTTTCTGGCACTTTTTAATTTGTGGGTCATGCAGGTTTAAGGGTCATGCTGTGGTACAGGACATGGATAGTGAATAGTCTGTGACTTTTTTTTCTGTGACTTTTATAACATAAGTGTGTTGCCTAAGATGTAGCACGTATCCAGTTTACTGTTGTGGATGTTAATTCCAGCTTCTCCAGTCCTGTTTGGATGTAAGAATGAAGGTATTGTTCCTCTCCCATAGACTTTAATGGTCATCGGCGATAATCTATTATCGACTATCGGATATCGGCATGATAATTGATGATATCGATTATCGACCCGATGACGATAGTCGACGTAATCGCTCATCGCTATTTATAACCTTTCTATAATGTTGACTTCAGGACATAGTTAAACACATCATTATGCAAGTGCTGGATTCAGCAGGAGATATGGGCTTTTCATATCTTGTTTGTAATACTAAACATGTTAATTTGATGGATCCCTCTAGTAACATATATCACCTATACAGACCCAGTGTAAAAAAAAAAAAAGTTTATTTTTTGCAATAAGTTTCTATTTTATGTCTTTTGTCAGGTAAAATCTGTCAAAGTATCAGTGGCAGCTATCACTCATGGGGTCTCATTGTAATAATGTATGTGTGTAACTCACACTTTTTTTACTGGACTCTCAGGATATAATAGTTTGGTCTACTACTCTGTTCCAATTTTTTTTTACTGGCATTAACCAGCCATATGGAAGTCAAAAAGACGTTTGGCATCAATTGGGCTTTTTTACCCTATGGACACATTTAGCATGTATTTGGGAGCTCTTGCAACATACAGTGGGTACGGAAAGTATTCAGACCCCCTTAAATTTTCCACTATTTGTTTCATTGCAGCCATTTGGTAAGATCCAAAAAGTTCATTTCTTTGGCTCATTAATGTACACTCTGCACACCATCCTGAAAGAAATAAACCAGAAATGTAGATATTTTTGCAAGTTTATTTAACAAGAAAAACTGAAATCTCACATGGTCATAAGTATTCAGACCCTTTGCTGTGACACTCATATTTAACTCCCATGCTGTCCATTTCCTTTCCTTGAGATGGTTCTACTCCTTCATTGGAGTCCCGCTGTGTTTAATTAAACTGATTAGGAAAGGCACACACCTGTCTATATAAGACCTCACAGCTCACAGTGCATGTCAGAGCACATGAGGTCTAAGGAACTGCCCAATGAGCTCAGAGACAGAATTGTGGCAAGGCACAGATCCGGCCAAGGCTACAAAAGAATTTCTGCAGCACTCAAGGCTCCTAAGAGCACAGTGGCCTCCATAATCCCCAAATGGAAGAAGTTTGGGATGACCACAACTCTTCCTCAACCTGGCCGTCCAGCTAAATTAAGCAATCGTGTGAGAAGAGCCTTGGTGAGAGAGGTAAAGAAGAACTCCAAAATCACTGTGGCTGAGCTCCAGAGATGCAGTAGGGAGATGGGAGAAAGTTCCACTAAGTCACAAATTACTGCAGCCCTTCACCTAAACCCAATTGAGCATCTCTGTAGAGACTTGAAAATGGCTGTCCACCAACGTTCACCATCCAACCTGAGGGAACTGGAGAGGATCTGTAAGGAGGAAGAGCAGAGGATCCCCAAATCCAGGTGTGAAAAACTTGTTGCATCATTCCCAAGAAGAATCATGGCTGTAGTAGCTCAAAAGGTGCTTCTACTCAATACTGAGCAAAGGGTCTGAATACTTATGACCATGTGATATTTCAGTTTTTCTTGTTTAATAAATTAGCAAAAATAGCTACATTTCTGTTTTTTCCTTTCAAGATGGGGTGCAGAGTGTACATTAATCCCTTAAGCCGAACACCTGAAAAGTAGTTAATGACCAGAACATTTTTTTCGTTTTCCCTCCTTGCGTTTTTTTGTGTGTGTAATGTGGGGATGGAAATCTGGATGCCGACACAATAACCTCCATCATTCCCTTGGGGCGGCTGAAACTTTTGAGCGGGCATCTTTTCAGCTATGTAATGGGGCCTAATGTAATGGGTTCCCTGGGGTGAGTGGGCCCCTACTTGGCTCTTCCAGTTGTTGACACCAGTCCTAAGTCTAAGCTTACAGGATCTCTTGGTATTACTTTAGTACTGTGACTAAAAACATGAACTCCTAAGGAGAAGGGGATTATGTTGCTGACAGACCCCTCTTTTTAGTGACCTTATATACCATTAGAAGAATGGATTAGGAATTTTGATATACAAAATCCAGCAAATCAGATCTTTAAAAGGTGTATTACGTCGTCACAGAACAGATTTTAGCCCTGCTCCTTTTCTGTCTGGGAACACACCTGATCTGACCAGAACCGGACATTTTGGGATGGGCTTTGCATCACAGTTTCTGAGAGTCTCCCGAAAGAAATGGAAAGGTTAGCAAGTATGTGTCAACATGCATGTGCTTTATCCTTTACTACTGTACAATTAGGGTAAGTTCATGTTGGACTTTTCCAGTCATAAAACTCTGATGCGTTTTCCTTGGCAGAAATCCAGAAATTTCTACTTTATAGAGGTATTTTTTGCCTCCAATTTGGATGCAGATCAGCCCCATGTTGATGGGGCTAACTTGTGTCACTGCTCCAGGAGCAGGATCAGACAGGGATCTGCTCAAAACAATGAATATGTTCATTTTTTTTCCCCCACTACAGTGGTGTAGAAAATCCGCACTGTAATTCGTTGTGTGACCTGCAGCATGGAATGGCCATTCAAAAAAATGGCCATCAGATTACAGGAGGCTTTTAATGAAGAATCCAATGCGGAATCTGCATTGAATTCCTCGTTAAAATCCATTGTGTTAGCATACCCATACATCCACATGATGAGGAAAAATTTAATCATCAGATTCTGCCATTGAAAACTGTGTCGGATGTCGGAGTATTTTGCATGCTTATGTCATGTGGATTTAGGGTCGTTATTTTTACTTGTGGTTTAAAGTCAGAAACAAGTCCCATTCATTTTTATGTGGTTTTGGACATGCATCTGTGTTAAAAACCAGCTACAAATGTAGGGTTTTTAGCCATCTCCATTGACCTCAGTGGTAAATTTGTATGCATTTTCTGACCAAAGAATGAACTTGTTCTAGGTTTTTTTACGGTGCAAAAAACCGACCACCAGAAATACAAGTTGTATATATGTAATACAAGGCTTATGTATTTTCTGTTGATATCAGTGGGAGTAGTTTGCTTTTGGTTTTGGACAAGTATTTCTAGGTGAAATCTAGGTGGATTCCGACTTGAAATACTCGTTATGTGGACATAGCCGTAGGGTGCATTTACACGGAACGTTTTTTGGTGCGTTTTTTGTGCAGAAATGTACAGTATTAATTGCTGTGCCTTTCTGCACAAAAAAACCCATCCAAAAACCCATCAAAAAATGCACCAAAAAAGTTCTGTGTAAAAGCACCCTTAGTCTGTAATCACACATGCAGATTTTGATAATTTTTTTATACAGTTTTTACCAATATAATAGTGTTGTGTCTTTCATTTGTACAGCCTGTACTACTGTATTGCATATACTGCAAATGCATATTGTGTGTTTTAGACATATTTACTCCCATACATTGTCTGCATGAGTTTTTGCAGACTCTGTATTTTCTTTCACCTTATTGCTAAGTGAAAATGAAATAACCTCCGCACTTAATCAGCTGTTTTTCCAGCTTGCTCGATGCCTTACTTGCTTCATAGGGCATGATAAACTACTATTCCTGCTGTTTTCTCATAAAGCGATGATTAATGGGAATTTCTGTCACGCACAGCACTAGGCAGTTTTTCAGGGACGTTGAGCCAAAGACATAAAATACACATTAAACTGAACACATAGTTTATTGTTAGTTAAGAAAAAAAGGTTTGTGATTAGGTAAAATACTGATCTTCCGGAAAATAATAAATATATTCTAAACCCGGCTTACAGTATCTGACAAAGGGTTTGTAAGTAAAATTGAAATTTGTGCAAACGGCAGTTTAAAGGTTTACACTTGGCAGTGGATTGTTAGTTATTCAGCTGTCTAAACATGGCTGGAAAACCTCAAAATAAAGGCTAGCTACAAAGTAGAAAATCTGTTAAACTGCTGAAGGAAAGTCTGGTTTTGCAAGTGGTTTTGATTCCCAAGCGAGACAGACAGCACTGTTATATGTTGTAAGCAATTTTAAGTTTACATGTCACATGAAGATGACTCTTTTCAACAAAAGCTTAGCTTAAAAATATTGATTGATGACAAAAAAAGACCACACGGTCCATCTGGTCTGCCCTTACATTACTTTTGTTTTATTTGAATCCTAGCATAGATACATGTTTACACTGTCGGACTGGCCCCAGGACCGACTGATATACTCCCAGTATTTAACTATATACACCTCCCGAGGATGCACATATAGTTAGAAACATGCCGCGAAGAAACATGCCCGTAATCTCTTGGTAGGCCCCGAGTTCTATTTACCTATATATATCTACAGGGGCTCTAAATACCTACACAAGGCATACATGTCTACAGGGGTTCTATATAACTTTTTTGAATTGGATACTTGTGCGTGTCTTGGAGTGCAGTCAGAGCACAGAATTGAAGCCAACGAACACCATCCATTATGAGGTAAGCTGGTCAATGTGTACCTGTGTTTCTATATAACTACAGGGAACATATATACATATGGGGGCTCCATATACATACAGGTGATTTATCTATCTACAATTGCTCTATATACCTGCCTAGAGGGACTCTACTGTATAAAGATCTAGGGGCATATATGTCTACAGGGGCTCTGTACACCTACAGGGGGTATATACACTTACAGGGGCTCTATTTACCTAAAGGAGGCATATATATCTACAGGGGTCTATATACATACAGGGTCTCTACCTACCAACAGGTGATCTATATATCTACATATAATTGGCCTCTATACCTATTTACAGGGGCTCTATCTACAGTATCTACCTACCTGCATGTGTCTAAAACCGCCAAAGTCAGAAAACGATCTGAAAACAAAATGACCTGTGCAGACTACAGGTGTTTTTTTCTCTTAGGCCATGTTCACACGGCTTAATTGTGGGGCGTAATTACGCCCCGCAATTAAGCCGTGTGGGCGGGGCGGGGGGCCGGCGCCTCTCCGGCCCATAGATTATCATTACTAGCGCCGCTTATACGCCGCTAGTAAATGACATGTCACTTATCTCCCCCCGCGGCGGATTCGCCGAGCGGGGAGAGGAGACGTAATCCATAGTTCTCTATGAGAACTGTGGATTACCGTAATGACTGGGCACATATTTCAGCCCGTAATTCGCGGCGTACTGCGCGAATTACGGACTGAAATACGTTCCCAAATAAGCCGTGTAAACATGGTCTTAGGCTATGTTCACACGGGTTGAAATGGGGCGCATTTCAGTACGTATTTCGCAGCGTACTGCACTCAAATATGAGTGAAATGCGCCCCAGTAATTACGGTAATCCACAGTATTGTACGCCCGGGGAAATAAGTGACATGCAATTACTAACGGCGAATATGCACCGCTAGTAATGAATGTCTATGGGGCCAGCGGGCTAGCGCCTCCCCCCCCCCCCGCCCTGCGGGAGCTTGCGCTGATCCCGAGGTCCTGGCATAATTGCGGGGCATAAATTATGCCGTGTGAACTTAGCCTTAGGGTATGTTCACACGGCTTTTTTTGGGGCGCATGTCGCCGTGTATATCGCGTCGTACTGCGTTTAATGCGTGGGGAAATGCGCCACATAATTACGGTAATCTATAGCTCTCATAGAGAACTATGGATTACGCTTCCTCTCCCCGCTAGTACAATAAGATTGTATTGTACGTGCAGGGAGATAAGTGACATGTCAATTATTTGCGGCGAATACGCGCCGCAAGTAACGCATGTCAATGGGGACGTCGGGCTGCCGCCCGTACCGCCCCGCAGGAATACGTGCGTATTAGCGCGAGCTCCCAAAACACACGATGTACTGTGGTGCGTACTGTACGCGCCGCAGTACATCGTGTGAACATACCCTTAAAGTCTATGGGCAGGCAAAATGATTGGATTTTCAGTGGTTTTGTAATCCTAAAACTGCTGAGAATATGATTGTTTTTGCATGCTGCGTAGACATAGCCTAACTCTGAAAAAAAGCAAAATCGGAACAGCAATGTATATGGTAATAATCTTTATTTACTTTTGTCTACATGTTTAAAACTAATCAATGAAATGTGAATACCCCTTTAACTCCATAAAAAAGCATGCACTGAAAACGCATGTTTTTTGTCACAACTCATATGTCTTTATAATTAACCCCTTACTAACACAGGATTTATGGGTATGTCCTGGTGCCGGTAAGGTTTTATGTAGTGGGATTACTCGGAAATGCCGCTATTCGCAGCTAAGACCCACCACTGGACGGAATCTGTGCTAGCCAATGTAAAGGGGGAGGAGAAAATACGCGGAGAAAAGCCGTCCCCCCCGTGGCCATGGGGACGGCCACAAAACAGGACGAATACCGGCAGGCAAACCGGCCGGTATTTGTCCTGTGCCATGGGAACGCACCCTTAGGGTATATTCACACGATGTACAGTATTGCGGCATAATCCATAGTTCTCTATGAGAGCTATGGATTACCGTAATTGCGGGGTGCATTTCATCGCATATTACGCAAAAAAAGCCATGTGAACATACCTGAAATCTTTGTCAAATTAGAGTTAATAAAGAAAGCATACATCTCTAATTGCTGCATACAGTTTATGATAAAAGAATGCAGGGAACCAAACTATAGGGTTATTAAACCCTTGTGTTAAAAACCTATATCAAAACCTTTTTAACCATGATTTTTCCACAGTTTTGCGATGCTGTAATTGGCTATGTGGTTTCTACAGGAATATTAAATATGGAAAATTAAAACAATTTAACTTTAAAAATTGTTTACCCATTTACCAAACCCACAGCAAATTACAAAAAAAAAAATGCATGCGGTTCTTCTGGGTGCAGTTTTGATGCAGTTTTCTATTGCAGCACATCTGCAAGTGTGAATACAACCTAATATGCCCTTTAAAACTTAAAATCTAATTATTAAATAATGATGGTAAAGCAACTCAATGATTTAATTACAAAAAAACTCCTTTGACACAACTTGACAGAACTGTAAATTTTGCCTTAAGTAATTCCTAAAAATAAAGTGACTTGGAGTGACTAAAAATATTACATCAAAGAATACCCAAAATAATGTCTAATCAATAATGGTCATATCAGGAGTGTTGTGGTACAACCTGCATGGTGGGGGAAAATTTCAACCAGTGTAAGTTAATGTATGATAGTCTGTGAAAAAAAGAAAATGGAGGTATACCTAAGCCAAACTAAAATGTTATTCCAAAAATATATAATACTTTATTAAAAACTTACAAAACCACCTTGTTAAAACTAGTTAAAACACAAAATAACTTGGCCCTGTGATGATGTGATGGTCCACCCCCTTATCTTTTAGGTCCCAATTCCAATAAACCTTAGACAGGAGTAATGTAATACAGAGCAAAAGACGCCAAGATAGTCACACAATAACTGGAACAATCTCCTACAACAAAGTGCATTATACAGGTACACACACATGAAAAAGAAAGTATCAGGATGTAACAAAAAACATTTGGTTCTAGGAAGGTCTTAATTTAACTCAGATGACCAACAACACAGTAGCAGGGGCGTAGCTACAGGGGGTGCAGAGGTAGCAGTCGCTACCGGGCCCTGAAGCCTGAGGGGGCCCAAAAGCCTTTCTGCCACATATGAAGACACCAGAATTGTAAATAGCACATGGTAGCTGGGGGGCCCCATTTCACTTTTTGCACTAGGGCCGCGGAGCTTCAACTTACGCCTCTGCACAGTAGATTCCATTATGTCATGATCCAACAGATCCAACAGTGGTATGTTGGTCACATGATCCAACAGAACAGCTGCAGTAGCATAATTCAAAATCCTACATTCAGCTGCAGGTAAGCAAAATTAAAGCCAAAGAAAAAAGAGAAAGTTAAAGTACACTTTATAAATCAATCAGGGCAGTAACCTGAAGTAACAATTTTGTGTATGACTTTATCAGTTTTTCACATCATTCTGAAGGACTGAAGGAATGTCTGCCCACTCTTCCTTACAATGTTACTTTAGTTCATTGAGGTTTGTGGGTATTTGCTTACACACAGTGACACAGCAATTCAATTGGGGTGATTCTTTTCTTTTTTAGCCTTTCGGTTTTAGATTTGCTGTTTTCGTTGTGAGCATTGTCCTATTGCTTTACCCAATTTTGGCCAAGCTTTAGATGTAACATAGATGACCTCATTTTGGACTCTAAATTACTTTTGTATACAGGAGAGTAAACTCAATAACTGCAAATGTGCTCAGGTCATGTAACTGTAAAAGAAGCCCAAATCATTACTCCTCCACAGTAGGTGTGATGTGCCGGTGTTGATATGCTATGTTAGGTATTTGACAATATTGTGCTGTGCATTTTGGTCTCATCTGCCCAAAAGACATTGTTCCCGTAGACTTTGATTTGTTCAGATGCAAACTTAAAACCATGCTGCCATGTTCTCTTCAGAAAGAATAGGTTTTCTCCTGGTAACCCTTCTAAACAAGCCATACTTGTTTGACATTTTTCTAATTGTCATCAACTTAAACATTAAACATGCTAAATGAGCCAACTAATTGGCTGCAGCCAAAACTAGCCACTTTGTACTGGAACAATGTACTCTGAAACATCACCTTTTGGAAGTGAACAGCTCCAAACAGTGATGTTAGCAGAGGCACATGACCGCTGAAGCCAATTAACTCCTTAACGACCGCCCACCGACTTTTGACGTCTGCTGGTGCAGGTCGTTCATCTACAGCGGCGTCTTTTGGCGTCACTGCAGACATCGGAGTTTGCGGCTCCGGGGCGCCGCAGCTGCGCTGTGATCGGGGCTGTACTACACAGCCCTGATCCCAGAGCGTCTCCTGCAAGCACTGGGGAGCGGGGGAACCTCCGCATCCCGGTGCTTTAACCGTTTGATTGCGGAGGATCATCACCGCAGCGCAATCAAAGGGTTTCCCTATTCTGTCGGGTGATCGGAACACACGGTGAGCCGACAGAGCCCGGGGAACGGCTGCACATTTAGCCCTGGGGACCTAGAGTATTCCCAGGACTGTCTGTGTAATAAGCCAGTGACCAGGACAGACTGTGAGCTGTCCTGATCACTGCCTGTGTCAGACTGACACAGATTATAATGTATTAGCATATATATGAATATGCTAATACATTACTAAGTGTAAAAAAAAATGTAAAACAAAAAGTAAAAAACATAAAACGTGTAAAAAAATGAATAAAAAAAATAAAAATAAAAATAAATACTTAATAAAAAATAATTGTGCATGCATTACACACACAAAAAAACCCTATACATATTAGGTATCCACATGACCGTAACAATTTGTAGAATTAATCTAACAAGTTATTAAGTGTGAAATGTTATTGGTGTAAAAAAAAAAATGTAAAAAAAATTCTGCAGTTATTTATGTCAACTTAAACTATTCCCCCATAAAGTACAACTTGTCTTGAATAAAACGAGGCCTCATACAACTGCATCATTGAAAAAATAAAAAAGTTACAACTGTTGAATGCAAGGAGGCAAAACCTAAAAAAAATTTCTGGTCATTAACTGCTTTTCAGGCCTGGAGCTTAAGGGGTTAGCAATTGCAACGGTGACTTCCCTGTTCAGAAGTAGAAGAAAAAAACAAAAGACTGTAGAGACCCAGGGAAACAGAGGAAGGTGCGTATATGGTTTTTAGAGGAACTGGACAACCCTTTTGATGGTTAGAAATGAGTGTATATATTCTGCTCATAATCCAAAAAGTTTGGGGGCATTCTCCGCCATTGCTGTACTATCTCAGAGTAAGGCATATCAATTAAGGTGGCTTTAATATTGTAGCTATAGTGGGTAAAGCAGTAGCATTCGTACACATGCTCAAACTCCCCACCCCAAATAATACACCAGTACCAACACCTGATTTATGTGAAAAAGAAATATATGCTATATTGTAGACAAAAGAGCACAATAAATATTAGTTTCTTTAATACTGTTGAGTACAGATTCAAAGCTTAGTAGGGAGCAGGGATGCTTAACTCATTTTCACCAAGGGACACATCAGCATTATCCCTGTCCTTAAGGGGCCGTGGTGCACCACAAGGTTAGTAAAAGGCCAAGATGTCAAAGGTTGTATAATAGCCCCTTCCACTTCTTACACTTTCTACCTTGGAGAATGCCTAGTGGGCCTGTCAGAGCTGTGCCACCACCTGTGAGGTACTAAACAAAGCAGTATGGAGGTGCAAGCCAGAGCTCTAAATTAAAGAAGGTGGCTGCTCTCTGGTGCCGCAGCTTCTACCAAGAGCTGGCTGTGTACTCCAGGGAAAGTGGAGAGCCTGCCTGCATCTGAATTTTGTCCATTCCTGCTTACTGTATCTAAAGTTTTGTGTTCCACATAAAATGATGTGGCGGGCTGCTTTTGGCCATTGGGCAATGAGTTTGACACGTCCTTTAGAGAATAGCTTCAAAATTTGATAGAGCCCAGCTCCCATATATTTTGTAAAGTGAACAGATTCTTTAAAACAATCCTGACATCATCGGGGGAGGGGGATAATATGGCATTGCACAATTGCACTAGTACTCATTACATTTTTGTGAATCCCCAAACTAATACTAATACAGTGCTCATTGACTTTAATGGCAATGTAGTCTATATGTGAAACACATCTTTAGTAAGTGGGTGCCACATCAACATTATTTTTGCGATCTCTGGAAAATCTTCGGTCTTAAAGCTGATGTGGCACTGTAGTTGTCACCGTTCCAGCCTCTATCGTTGTAGTTCATGTGATGCTACTTAGCAGTAGCAAGCATATTATTTCATTACCTTACTTTATATTCACAGACTCCAAATATACTTTTTCTGTAAACTCAGCTGACCTGTCTACGCCTGTTCATGTTTATTAGCCAAGAGTAAACAATTTCAGTTTTATTACTGAGTAAGTTAGAATTAAGAAGCAGGATATGTTCTAAATCCATATAAAGTGGCATTTTTCATTTGATGTAAAAAGCAAGCAGCATAATATTTCCTGTTTAAGTTGGACATTCTGATCAGTTACAGAAAGAGGAAAAAATTTCTGCTCTGCCTGCTGCACAGAGAGGCATTTTTAGTGTTGCTTTATGAATAACTACTATCTTAAAAACTACCATGTAGAAGAATATTACATTCCTACCATAAAGAAGATTTTTTATTATATCAGTAATATCTTTATTGACAGATAAAACAAATTGGATTATTCTTCAAACTACTATATAAATAGTAAAAAGATTAAAACTGAAACTGTTGGCCCTTAAAAAGTAGTAGGGAAATATTGTGAAGGAAGATGAGGAGAAAGCAAATCTATAAAAATAATTTTCTCCACTGTATTTACCGAGGAGGATGACCTTCCTGTTGATGAGCAGAGGGAGGTAAACTCCACCTTAAATGTTTCCTGTCTAACCCCGGAAGAAGTGCAGCTTCGCCCTAAGAAGATTAAAATAGACAAATCACCAGGCCCTGATAGTATACGCTCCCATGTCAAAGGGAGTTAAGTAATGTCATAGATAGGCCCCTATTCTTAATATTTATGGACTGTATAATAAGTATGTCCCACAGGATTGGTGCATAGCAAATGTGGTGCAAATATTCAAAAAGGGGTCAAAAAGTGATCCTGGAAACAATAGGCCTGTAAGTTAATCAACACAATAGAGGATAATGTTTTATTGCAAAGAGATCTGGGTAAGTTGGAGGCCTGGGCAGAGAAGTGGCAGATGAGGTTTAACACAGATAAATGCAAGGTTATGCACATGGGGAGGAAAAATCCATTACATGATTACTTGTTAAATGAAAAAACACTTGGAAAAAGTGACTGGAAAAGGACTTGGGAATCCTAGTGGACAGTAAACATAATTGTAGCAGCTATTATCATGTATCAGCTGCCAAGGCAAACAGGATTATAGGGTGTATTAAAAGGGGCACAGATGCACATGATGAGAACATTATTCTCCCATTATATAAGTCACTGGTCAGACCACACATGGATTATTGTGTACAGTTTTGGGTACCAGTTCACAGGAAAGACATTGAAGTGCTTGAACAGGTTCAATGACTGGCAACAAAAATAATAAAAGGACTGGGTCTACAATACCCAGAAAGATTGGCAATATTAGGGTTATAAGGACATAATAAATATGTTTAAATATATTAAAGGTCAATATAGAGATCTCTCCCAAGATCTAATTATACCTAGGACTGTATCCAGAACAAGGGGGCATCCTCTACGCCTATAGGAAAGAAAGTTTCTACATAAACATAGAAAGGAATTCTTTACTGTTAGAGCAGTGAGACTGTGGAACTCTCTGCCAGAGGAACTTGTCATGGTGAATTTACTAACAGAGTAAAAAAATTGTCTGGATGCATTTCTAGAGTGTAAAAATATAACAAATTATAGTGACTAGGACTCTGAAGAAGGGTCGTTAATTCATGGTTTTATTCTGATTGCTAGATTGGAGTCGGAAAGGAATTTTTCTCTATAATGAGAGCAATTGGCTTCTACCTCGTGGGGGTGTTTGCCTTCCTCTGGACCAACACTTTAGTACAACAGGCTGAACTGGATGGATTTCTGTCTTTTTTCGGCCTTACAAACTATGTAACCATTAAAGAATATGGGCACGTTTTCACAGAAATTCTGTTTTGTTCATTAACTTCATAGATGGATGCAAAATTAAACGACTTTCTATATAGTCCTTAAAAGGGCATTTCCATTTCACTGGTTAGCTTTAAACATGTAGGCAAAAGGTAGATAAAGATTATAACCAGATGTACTGCTGGTACAATTTAGCTAAATTTCAGAGTTACAGCAATTCTTTTCTCCTGCTTATTTACACAAGCTTCTCTAGTTATCAAGGACCTCTCCCTGTGGCCCAGCTGCTAAAGTCAATCCCTGCTTTGTGTTATTATGTTAATGTGTTGCTTCCCATTACCTGATCTTATTTTTCTACTGAGAAAAACTTTAACCCTTAGAGTTACTGACCTGGGAACAGGCTTGTGCTAGACTACCAGGCATGTAGAGTAAATTTATGTGTAATTACATCAAAGATAACAGTATCACTGAGCAGCTAAAGGTGTATTTTGACAGCATGTAAGATTTTCTTGCTCACTCAAAGCTTCCTCTCATGACAAACACAGCTCTGCTAGCTCATATTTAGTCAGACATCCTGCTTGAACAGTGTCATTGTTTTCTACAACTCCTCCATCACCAGTGACACTATAACAGGCACAGCTAAGAAAAGGAGCCAGCAGAGCTGAAATGTCAGTCACTGCTGTAGAACCGCCCACAGCATGCACAGGAATCATGAACCTGAAGAGGTTGTAAAAGGTGAAAACAACTAGATAGGACAACCCCTATAATAAAAATGTGGCTGCTGCATAATCCTTAAAGGGGCTGTCTCACTACATTGATTCATCTTACTTCAGTCCTGTTTTCTTGGTTTCACTTTGAATTCAGTGGTGTGTTTACTGGATTCCACTAGGCTGCAGTAGAAGCCAGGTCTGTAGCTATAGCAACCAGTGCTGGCAGCCTATCAGGATAGTTCAAACAGGTCTGTAGCTATAGCGACATAAGGAGCTGATGCAGCTCATATAAGAGTGGATATCTGGGAATAGGTAGGACACTGTTAATGGACATATATTGCAAAGTGACTTGTCTTTGCAAGATATTTAATATAAAAAAACATCCTTGTAGTGAGACAACCCCTTTAACAGAGAAGCTGGTGTTGCTGAAATTCAGACACATCTGTCAAAGCATTGCTGTTTCTTCTGACAGGTCCCTCTCCTTCCCCCCTTCACTCAATGTTAATGATAGCTGTAGTTCAGGGTATGGGGAAGAGGTAAGCATCCAGGGAGGGCAGCTCACACATCTGTAGATTGAAAGGAAAGCACACATAAGGCAGTTTGCAAGGGAATCGTTTAGGCTGTGTACAGTTGCAGAGAGAAAGCAGAGCACCTATGGCAAACTCTAGATTTCTAAACACACATACCTCACATCCAACATGTATTACTAGTGGGATTCTCTTTATGAGAAAAGTCTGAAACTAGGAGCAGGCTACAAACTGAATGTTAGGGGGACTGAAAATGAATGAAGGAATGATGATTGCACAATAATATGTACAATAAATCAAGGTAATTATTATGTAAAAAAATATTTTCTTTCCTAAAGGTGTCTGTAGCCTCTAAGGAAAGAATCAACTGAAACAGAAGAGAATAAAAGAAGAAGAATCTGACGGCTTTGACTTGCAGTGCCTAGAAGGTATATCTTATAGATCTCGATATAACTTGCTCCATTGCCATGGAAACTGGAAACCCTTCTCGCAAGGCTGCTGTAAGGATGAGAAGGGTTACTGCAGGGTTACTAATGTAAACTATTGTTATCTTCAGACCTCAGGTTGGCATAGACTAAGTTCTGCTCACCCTGTTCCATGCATTCCACGGGGCATACACATTCAGCTGGATATTATAAAATAAGTGGATTTAGCTTTGTGCCCCACCCATGATGTCTGTAACCTTCCTTATATAAATCATGGCCCAGAATAAAGATCTGAGGAAATCACTGTGGTTA
The DNA here is from genome assembly GCA_025379985.1 of Phyllomedusa bahiana. NCBI lineage: Eukaryota > Metazoa > Chordata > Amphibia > Anura > Hylidae > Phyllomedusa > Phyllomedusa bahiana. Next base: position 151,337 of record JAODAL010002124.1, on the reverse strand, counting down.
CATTTTTCTTTCAAAAGTATGCATACAATACTTACCAGAAATTGTTGGAGCAAACATTACCAAATGAAAGCCTCAAAACACATTGTACTTTATCTGATCAAGATGTCTTCAGTTCAGTGTTGCTATAAATAAACCTGCTAGAGAAAGACCCATGTAGTGGAGCTTAATTCAATACATACTACTTTCTGTTTTAGTTTTCAGCCATTCTATTATAATACAGCTTTGTTTCTTTGTGTAGTGGTCTGTGTGGCGTAAGCCCAGCAAGAAAACCCCTGCACATTACACAGGAGTTGTGTGTATCCAGATGATCCTGAACTCTCGCACTGCTCTCCTATAATGTCCAGGAGACACAAAACTTAGTCATAGCTGTACCATGTTTGTTCTGTCGCCAATTCCCCACAGCAGGAGTATCAAACTCCTTCTCACCGAGGGCTTCAGCTCTAAGTTTACCCTCAAATGGTTTTGCACACTTTGCCTGGAATATGCCCCCATTAATATAAGGTGCATAATCGGAAAGTAACCAAAAGCAGGGCCCTTGATATAGAACATATGCAAGGCTGTTCCACCATCTTAGAATGAGCAATAGATTTAACATGACTACGTTAGGGCTAAGTGACTTCTATCTATGCAGTAATAGAAGCGCACACATTCGCAGGGCTGAGGGAAGTATCTATTCATCCTGAACGGGTCCTCTTTTTAGGAGTGCGCATGACCTAAGGCTAAGTTTTAGGAGTTTAACTAGGTAAATTACTCTTCTGTGTTGTGAACCTTACCCTCAAATGGCCATGATGTGACTGGTGATCCAGATGTCCTTCAAGGTTGTAGTATAGTCAGCCCCTTCAACCTCTTTAGCACCAACCTTCTTACCTTGGAGGATGGCTAGATAGAAAGATCTGCCAGAGCTGTGACACTGCCTAGGAGTTGCTGAACACAGCATGCAGGTATGCTACAGAGCTTCAGATTCATGCGGCAGATTCTGTCAACTGTTGGTTGTGTCCTCTGAGGATAGTGGAGAGCAAATCCTTCTGTGTCTGGACCTTATCCATCCCTCCTCGCTATGTCTAAGCTCTCGGGGGCCACATAAAATTATGTGATGGGCCGCATTCAGCCCGCAGGCCTTGAGTTTGATATGTGCACTACAGAGTAGTTACTGCCTAGTGAGCTGTGCGGCCATTAGGGAGTGTACAGTATCTTATGGGGTCCACTAAGGACTGGAAGCTTACTGTGTCTGTAGGGTGAAGATACTATACTTCCTATCACTCAACAAAAAGTGGTTGTGCAAAGACTGTAATTAATGGGGTCAATTGGGCACGGTGGGTGTCCATTGTGAAATGAATCCCATGGCTTCTGTTTTCCACCTCTGCAACAGAGGTTCTGAAAGGAAGTTCTGACGCAGATGTAAACCTATCCTTAAATGTCATGGGCATCTCTGGGGGGTGTTAAAGGAGTTTCCCCGTCCCTAATAGATAGAATATTGATAGGATAAACCATAAATGTCTGACAGGTGCAGGTTCCAACCCAAGGACCGTAGCTATCTTGAGTCCCTGAAAGTCTCCACTCAGAACAGAGATGGGGCCCTGAACGCGTAGCGATCATTTCAATGGGAGCAAGTTTCAGAGGTGGGATCTGTATCTATCAAACATTATGAGATATCAATATCCCATAAATGTCTGAGATGTCGCCTCTAACCCCTTAAGCCCCAGGCCTGAAATGTACTTAATGACCAGCAAATCTTGTAGTTTTTGCCTCCTTGCGTTTCAACAGTCGTAACTTTTTTATCTTTTCAGTGAAACCGTTGTATGAGGCCTTGTTTTATCCGGCAGAAGTTGTATTTTTGGGTGACGTAGTTTAAGTTTACAAATAAATTACTGCAGAATTTTAACATTCAAATTTCATACTAAATAACCTGTTGGATGAATTCTATAGGTTATTACAGCCATGTAGATATGTAATATGTGTAGGGTTTTTTTTATGTAATGTATGCACAATAACTTTTTTATTAAATATTTATTATTACTCTATTAGTTTTTTTTCTACACTTTTTAAAGTTTTTTTTTTTTTAGTTTTTTTTATCCCATGAAGGTATACTGACAGGCAGCAGTCAGGGCAGCACACAGTGTGCACTGACCACAGGTTTCCTATACAGACAGCCTTGGGGCTACTCTAGATCCCCAGGGCTCATGTCACATCAAGGGAGGTACAGTGAGCCCTAACTGGAACCCAGCCCACTTTGTCTGCCTACTTGATGGGCTGCGCTAGATGGCAGACCCCAACTGGGCGACAGTCCCTACGCTACTAAGTGCTGGGGTCGTCAGGTGGAAGAAATGTCAAACAGTCCGGGTACTCAGACCACAAATCAGAAACCAAGATAATAAACGGAAAACGCGCCAAAGGTTCAGAACGCGGTCGGGAGCAAGCTATCAAATCAGGAAGAAAGCCGGGAAACAAGCCAAGGTCAGGAAAACGGGAGCAGCAAACTTACAAAACACAGATATAAACGCAGCCAAGGAATATCACAGTCAAAGCCTGGAGATCTCAGCAGGTTTAAATGGAGTGCCCGGACACCGCCCCTGTGGCTGATTGGAGCAGTCTCCGGGCCCTCCTATTGGTTCATGTGACAGGCCCTCTTTCCAGAGTAGCTGGAGACCTGTCAATCAAAGGATCTCCAGCAGCCTGTCTCTCTGGGTGTGGGCCCAAACCAGGAGATACAGGTGCAGAGCATTACTCCCTAGACGCTGGAAGCTGAGCAGGTAAATGCATGCTGACAGCTGACTGTACAGATATTCCCTGGGCTCCATCGGGTCATCGGGAGTCCCGATCACCCGATGGAGCAGGGGAATGCCCTTTGATTATGCCGCAGTGATGGTCACAGTAAAAGGGTTAAGCGACGGGGATCGGTGGTTTCCTCTACTTCCCGGCACTTACAGAGACTGCTCTAGTAACAGGGCTGTTAACCACAACTCTGTTCATAGCACAGCTGTGACGCTGGGAGTCGCAAAACCCCTCTTTCTGCAGCGACTGCGGGCGGTCGTTAAGGGGTTAATATCTTTAAAAAACCATTGATTACCTATGTATTATCTATTCAGAACTTGATAAAAATGATAAAACATTAAACATTTGCATTTTTGTAAAAGTAAATTATTTTGGCATTCTACAAAACATAACACGGAAAAAGAAAGTTTAAAGAAAATTACAATATATTTTATTGCCTGTCCTCTCCAAATTCACCTTTAGTAACTGTATATGTAATCATTTATCTGGGCTCCTGTCCAGACAGACATTTGTGTTATGAATTAGATTTACCTCAAATTGTACTTTCCATAGACAGTTGTTCCAAGATTTGACGTTTGCACCTTCACAGTTGTGCACAGAAAGCTATAATAAGCTGGACATCAAATCATTTTCCTTTCCACAAACCTGTGAAAGTTGGCTAAAGAAACATTACTGGCAGGTCAGCATATTTAATAGGAAGCTGGTTTAGTGTACAGGGTTACAGCTGTGCATCCAATCTGTTGCCCTCTAACATACTAATATACAGTATGGTTCTGTTTAAAAAATCTTAAGGTTAATAGTCATGCAACGCCATCCTGCCAAGACACAGAATGGAACACATTAGTGTACGAGACAATTTGATGGTATAGGATTGAAATATTTGGGACAAGGAACCAATATGAGATCATTTGGAAAGTTGGCCAATTAGGTGTTATAGTGAAAAGCTTAATATAACTGCTAGATTGTAAAGCCCAGTTCAAGCATCAACCATTTGAACTCTTATTTACCTAAGCTCAGCCTGTAAGTAACAGGTGAATATCAGCAGTTGCAATTCCTATTGCCAACTATATTAAGATAATCACAGATAAACTAAACAAATTGCCATACACTTTTAATATATGCAACACAACTACCAGTTCTAGTCAGTGGGCCTTCCAGTCCATGGATGGTGTGATTTCTTTTTTTGCGCTAGAGACTCTTCTTCTCTAAGAATGCCCATTGCCCGTAACCGCATTTCTTTTTAGATGAGAACTTTGAAATCATGTTGAAAGTTGTTGCTTTGTATTGAAAATTCTACCATTATTCTACAATAGTGCACATAAAGATATGAACACATCTCTACCATCCAAATGCAGAGATTTCTAATATAAAATTAGCGTCCTTCACATGACACTGTCAAAGACATCCACAAGAACATCAGACTTATTTTTCCTGATACCTCTGTAAAACACTGCAGGTTTCTAGATGGTACTATTGTGGATGATGGGTGAAGTAGTAGATGTGTGGTGGTAGTATGGTGCACCGGCTCTCAACAGCAGAAAACACAATTTCTCCGGGGATACTTCAGGCTTTACTCACTAAAAGGGTCCCTTTCTGTTCAAGTAGTCCCCCAAACTGCTCACCTGTTACCCCAAGTTGTCTGTCTTTCCTCTGTCTGGGTCTCTATTCTCTCTATACATATTCCAAAAAACAGTGGCACACTATAAACTGGAGCACTATCAAAGGGGACATAGGAATTTTGAAAAAAGCATTTCTGCTATCTAGGATATATGAAATTTTTTTGGAGATTCTCAGTTCACTTTTTTGATCAAAACTGTTTAAGCCACCTCCGAACTTCAACGGGATCTCAAGGCAGGTGGTCCTACACTATTGTTACACTATTGTTACCTCTCATGGACTCTGTTCAGACCTCCATATCTCAGGGAGTGAAGGCACCGACTTTTGAACACACTGCACTGATTTAAAACCTGTCAAGGTGGGTGGAGTGCAAAAACCAAAATGGAGGCAGCCACTCCTCCAAACTCAAACTAGAAGCAATATATGGTTATGCACATCCAAAAAAAACACTTTTGAAAAAAATGAACATAGGTGCAACACAGGTGTGGCTGTAGGATACATACATATTCCAAAAAACAGGGGCACACTATAAACTGAAGCACTATCAAAGGGGACAAAGGAATTTTGAAAAAAGCATTTCTGCTATCTATAATATCTGAAATTTTTTTGGAGATTCTCAGTTCACATTTTTGATCAAAACTGTTTAAGCCACCTCCGAACTTCAACGGGATCTCCAGGCAGGTGGTCCTACATTATTGTTACACTATTATTACCTCTCATGGACTCTGTTCAGACCTCCATATCTCAGGTTGTGAAGGCACCGAATTTTGAACACACTGAACTTATTTAAAACCTGTCAAGGAGGTGGCTTAAACAGTTTTGATCAAAAATGTGATCTGAGAGTCTCAAAAAAATTGTCATATATCCTAGATAGCAGAAATGTTTTTTTCAAAATTCCTATGTTCCCTTTGATAGTGCTCCATTTTATATTGTGCCACTGTTTTTTGGAATATGTATGTATACTTCAGTGTTGCACCTATGTTCATTTTTTTCAAAAGTGTTTTTTTTGGATGTGCATAACCTTATATTGCTTCTATTCTCTCTATGGCTCTTACTCTTCAGCCCCTTCTGTGCTTGCTCTACTTCAGATGTTGCAGTGAGTTGGGCTGCTCTCCTTCACCCCAGCCTGCCCTGTCCATTGCCGGCTAATAGATGGGGGTTCTCCTTTAACTGCTGCTCACAACAGGAACCACATGAACTAAAACTCATATAACCCGAACTGCTGCTGAACTGACAGGCTCTTTCTTATAACTGTGTACATAGCCTCCAGCTCCACTCCTGTCAGCTCTCCTGATTGGCTGCACTGTCTCGTTAACAGCCATACTATAACACTCTATACATTTCCCATCTTACCAGATCACTGTCACTATACATATATATCATAAACATGTATTCCCATCCTATACAGTATATTACACTTATATACATGTGGCCCTCAACACCTCAACAACTATTTGATGATTTTAAAGGGTTTTCCCACCTCGCAGGTTCTACTAGGCGACACGCTAAGTAAGCAGAGAGGGTGTTACTTCATTTTTTGATTGGCAGTTCAGGCAAGCAGCGTTCTGATGGTGTCATCGCACTAGTTGCCTGAAGCACGCTCCCTAAGTCCTGGGGGAAGTGCTCATCATGACTCATCTGATTGACACAATTTGTAAGATTTATCTAAGTAAAAGCTATATTTTACACAGTATTTTTTTGTTTTCTTTGGCAGTGATTTTTATAATTAAAACCCTGATTGTATACTTTGTTCTGTGATATAAGGCTAAATAAAGACAGACAACCATCCAGTTCAGCCTACTGTGCTAGTGTTGATCCAGAGGAAGGTAAAAAAAAAGCCATGAGGTAGAAGCCACTTGTCCTCGTTTTGGGAGAAAAATTCCTTCCCGACTCCAGTCTGGCAATCAGAATTAATTCCTGGATCAACGACCCTTCTCCAGAATCCTAGTCACTATAACTTTGAATACTGTATTATTACACTCTAGAAATGCATCCAGACCCTTTTTGAACTCTGTTGGAGAATTCACCATGACAAGTTCCTCTGACAGAGAGTTCCAGAAGTCTCACTGTTCTTACAGTAAAGAATCTCTTTCTATGTTTGTGTAGAAACTTTTTTTTCTCTAGATGTAGAGGACGCCCCCTTGTTCTAGATAAAATCCTGGGTATAAATAGATCTACCCTACATCAGGTGAAGGAAGCACTTTGGAAAACGTTGTATATTTCCAAAGTTGTTTGCTTTGAAGTGCTTCAATTTCCCATCTCAATGTAATGAGATGGGAATATCCCTTTAAATACAGAATGGTAACAGAAACACTTAAAGGGGTTTTCCATTTTATGTGTCTATAATGTTTTTATTAATTATTTATATAACGGGAAATCACACAATTTTCTAATATATATTAACCCCTTAAGGACCCGGCGTTTTTTTTTGTTGTCACGTTCGTTTTTCCCTCCTCGCCATCCCAGAGCCATAACTTTTTTATTTTTCCACCTACATAGACATATGAGGGCTTATTTTGCAGGACAAGATATACTTTCTAAGGGTGTTATTCATATTACCATAGAATATACTGGGAAACCGCTAAAAATTCCAAGTGGGACAAATTGTGAAAAAAAAAGTACTTTCGCCATGTTTGCGGGTGTTTTGCTTTTACGGCGTTCAATAAATGGTAAATTGATAAAAATAATGTGCTGTATTCTACAGGTTGTTACGCATCCGGCAATACCAAAGATGTAGGGTTTCCGTTATGTTTTGGTACTGTAAAAAAATTTCAAACATTTTCTACTTTTGAAATTTGCGTCGCGGCGCCATATTGTGTGACCAATAACTTTTTTGTACTAACACCTATGGACGTCAGTGAGGGTGCATTTTTTGCAGGCGGAAGTGTACTTTTTATTGCTAGCAGTTTGGAATGCATGCAACTTTTTTGATCACTTTTATTCCATTTTTTAAGTGATGACCAAAAACGCAATTTTGGCGTTTTGGAATTTTTTTTTCTTCTACGGTGTTCAGCGTATGGGATAAATGATGTTATATTTTTATAGATCGTACTTTTTCAGACGCGGCGATACCAAATATGTGTAACTATTATTTTATTGTTTTTATTTGTAAAATGGGGAAAGGGAGGTGATTTGAACTTTTAATACTTTTTTTTGTACTTTAAAACTTTCTTTCTTTTTTTTTTACTGTAACATTGAGTCCCCCTATGGTGCCCGACCACTAGGGGGCGCGATTGTTTATACAGTCTAATGCATTGTATAGACAATGCATTACACTGTACCAAGATGGCGATTTCCCCACTTCCTGTCTGCGGCCGGAAGTGGGGCAAACTAGGACATGGCAGTGACGGAGGCCTTCACAAGGCTACCAACAGAAAATATTCCAATATAAAACCTAACTTTTAATAAATTACACTTAAAAATATCAAAAACAACTATACATAAGGGGAGAAGACTATACCTAATAAATTTATGAAAAATCACACATATAGGGATCTGCTGGGAGAAATCTATCTCACCCTCAACTAGCTAAATGCCCTAAGAGATACCCTATCTGGGATAGTCGTCCTGAGAAAGGACGGTCCCACGGGTATGCACTCCTAAACTAATTGTCCCTTACTACCAAAATACACTACTGCTCCAAGCAATTTTCAGGAACAATAAAGAAAGATATGGTATATCAACAAAACCTTAAAGGACAAACAGGAAGAGTAGTATATTCAAACTCTCCTAATAACCAATAAGGAGTGCAAACCTCAAATCAAAAGAAGAGGGCTAGAACATACTCAATAAAATGTTTGCTGATCAAAAATAGAAGACCGCAATATGCAAAAGCCTTACTTACTATTTATCCGTTTCCCTCTGTACAAGCAGAGTTCCTCAGTGGGTGAACAAATATATCCATGAGGTCAGCGGCTAGTGTGCCTTTTCAGAGAGGAGTGTCTCCCATCAATGACCTAACTTTCAATAAACTGTTTCAAATATATAGGGTATATCAGTCCCACCCCTAATTCTGATTATCCAATCACTAACCGCAGTATCTAGACAACTATCCAATGGACAGAGCCCAAAATACCCCCCACCATATACGTATCAATAAAACAATATTATATTTCAAATGTGCTTACTTTTATTACACCAACCCTAAGCATGGAGATCCCAAATCTAGCATCTTCTGAGAGATCCTGCGCCTGTACATGCCAGTCCCAGCATCATCACGGCGTCCTATGAAGGCCACTGCGCTTGCGCAAATTTTCGCGCCAATGTACGTCAAACATGATGACAGCACCGTCAGGGTCTTCCTAACGTTATTGCGCATGCGCGGGCAATCGCAACTTCGCGCATGCGCTATGACCGACCCTATGTCATCATTCTCGGCATTCTTTCAATATCAGTGCGCACGCGCGGATAGTCCTTCCTTCGCGCGTGCGCTATTGTAAGCCGGACAACGAGAGTTAGAGTATCTTTCTGTGCCTGCGCCCCTATTATAACTTGGCACTGCGCCCTTCAATAAAGATCCACAATACCCAAGGAAGAAAAGTAACTATAACTGTTCTATACATATGCGCTTGTGGGGCCTAAAACCAAGGCATATTTAAATCCCATCTACAAAAAAACTTCATACTACCCGTGGTTTGGGCATGAAGATACAACACATAAAAATATAAACTCATTAAGGTAGCGTATTGATCTCCATACTAAAGTAGAAAAAAAGGGGGGGCTTAAATTGTATCTGAAAGGTCTCCATCTCAAAATAAAATGTAATTTGCCTAAATGATAACCACACGTAAATCATAAATATTCACAAACTGGCCATAAAGGATTCTACTGTTCAAATCTACCAAGAGACTTCAAAGTTGGCTGACAAAAGTCAGAGTGATCTCTCTAACAAAAGTAGGTAAAATAAATCAAGAGGAACAAGGGAAGGAGGGCATGAAAAAGCCTTTTTTCACAGAACACATGAAAAAGAATTGTTCTCATTTAGTCCAAGTGGACGAATACAGTCCAACTTGAATATCCATCGGCATTCACGTTGCAATATTAACCTATCCCAGTTGCCTCCACGAGCTGGAGGAACAACCAAATCAATTCCGATAAATTTTATACAACTTAGTGAGCCCTGATGTTTCTCATTGATATGACGTGCTACTGGGGTATCAACCTTCCTCCTAACATCTCCTAGATGTTCCCCAATACGTCTCCTTAGTTCTCTTCGTGTTTTTCCCACGTAATTTAAAGGACATGAACAGATAATAAAATAGATCACTCCACTAGTGACACTATTAATGAAATGTCTGATTTGATATTTTTCTTTTGTACTTACACTCTTTGGTTTGTAATGCATAATTGCTAAAAACTACAGTTTCCACACCGAAAACATCCTATGGGTCTTTTACGAAGCCAACATTTCATCTCTCGGTATTCCCAAGAAATGACTTTTCATAAGCCTATCTTTCAGACTTCTGCGTTTTCGATAGGTAATAAGAGGAAAATCAGGTAAAAATTAGCTAACCTCTCTTTCTTGTTTGAGTAGCCCCCAATATTTAGTAAGAATTTCCCGGATTTTTCGTGCCTTACAATCAAATGTACCAATGATCCTCAACTTCTCATCTCCTCTTTTTACCCCATTTTCCTTTGGTGTAAGCAGAGTCCTTCGTTCCTGCACAGAGGCATAATTAAATGCCTCTTCAAGAACTCGATTGTGGTACCCTCTTCTCCGAAAACGCTCCTGTAAATCCTTGGATTGTTCCTCAAGTGTACTAACCTCAGAACAATTCCTCTTTAGGCGCAAAAACTGACCCCTAGGAATACCTTTTAAAAGGGGTCTCGAATGGCAACTTTCCCATCAAGGCTTCACAAGGCTCCCTGCTACCATGTCTAGGTGTCGGATCGCTGCAGTTATGCTGCGGTGATGCCGATCGCCCTGAAGATCGGTGCGCGGAACCGATCCTCATTCATTTAGATGCCGAGGCCATATTTGCCGCGTGTAAGGGGTTAACCAGCGCGGGCGGGCGACGCTGATGTCCGGCGTGCGGGACGCGCAGTGTAGAGAGAAGGGCAAGAGAAAGGGTAGAGGGAATAGGTGGACAGTGCGCATGCTCCGAAACTTGCACATGCGCAGTGTCATAGGAACGCGAGATAGGAGCCAGGAGAACAAAAGAGGGCAGCAGTAGGAGGGTAGGTGTAGAGTAGGTCATAAGGAGAAATAGAGAATGAGAATTGGGAACATGGGGAACAGAGTAACAAGGAAAAAAGAATGGTCCAGAAGGAAAGCAGAAGAAGCAAAAAGAAATAGAAAAACAGAATATGGGGGATATTAAATAGGTGAAGATAGCATTACCATAGCATATACAATGGTCATTTCATCTGTAGATAAAGAACAGATATAAGTTAAAACAAGTAACAGTCAGAATAGCAAGATAAATGTAAAATATAAGGAAATACATTGCATAATATGGTACCGTTAATGTCACAAGAATAATGAATAAGTTGATTACAAAAGTTAGAATCATAAATTGCGTGAAAATGGTACCATTATTGGTGGAAAAACAAATAAAATTATGGGTGAAAACGGGTGTAAAGCACTAGAAATCACAGTAGTATGGAAAATCAGAGACGTATAATATTCACGGTTGTGGCCGTTGGGTTCAAGGGTATTCAAGGTATGGATCCAAAAGCGCTCCCTGCTGCTAACTGACTGCAGGTCACATGACTATTTAGTCTATACAGTTACTCCATGGCAGCAATTACGCCCTGAAATACGTCCTAAAAGACGCCGTGTGAACAAAGCCTTAAATTGTAGCTATACTAAAATTGTGTTACTTTTAGCAGCAAATATTTTATAAACAGCTAAACTGTAAGGATCTGAACACTAGTATCCCACTGAGGACATAGATTCTTGTTCCCTATTCCCTGTGGAGAAGTGATCACACTGGTGCAGTTCTTTTCCACTAAATTCCAAGGAACATATGAAGCAAGTATGCTAGACTGTTTCCATAACCATCACATGGACTAGAGGTGTAACCTAAATCTCATAGGGACCTAATACACATTGTGAGAGCACCTGACCTACTACGTGCTACCGTATTTATAACACTAATGTCCTCTTAAGAGGCAGAGGGGCTTTTGGACAGTTGCTACCTCAAAACTTAATATAGTTATGCACTCAACATAAATGGCTACTTCTTCACCAGGAAAGCAAACCTTTAGGGATTAAAACAGCTTCTACTTCTATCCAAGACACTTAGACAGTTGAAATCAAATCCTTATGATCCGGGTTCTAGAAGACAAAGGTGTTGCTTATATTGTGATAACAATGGGCACAAGTAAATGGACTAACTGAACTTAGACAGCCAAACAGATATGCAACAGGACAGATGGTAAATGGAGGACAGAACAAAACAATCCTGCAACAAGACTAGCTTATCCTATTGTACTATTTATCTTGGCTAGTTCACACGGTATTTAGAACGTATTTACATCGATGCAGATCGTAAATACGTTCTGAATCGTAAAAATCAGTTGCAATAAGCTTCAAAGTGTGCACGATTGAACTATTTCGACGGATTCCCATCTCCAATCATTTTAGGTGGTAATCGTCGTAATAATTGACATGCACTTGTTTCCGTCCGGATTGCCGTCGTCAAATCGCGGCGGCAATTCCGGCACGAAATACGCGTTGAATGAACGACGAGCCGTATTTCTTTTCTATATGAAATCAATAGAAAATAGGCTGTGACTTGTTTCTGACTGATTTTCCGACGGATTGACGATCGGCAATCCGTCGGTAAATACGCGGCGAAATAAGCCGTGTGAACGAGGCCTTAAAGCCTTTGTTTGTCAAAAAAACATTGAAAATAAACACTTATGCTACAATTTCCTTTTCTACAAAACTTTAGAGGAACTAAATACAGTTCAGCTAATTCAATTCTTATTTATTTTACAAATTTTTAAAGTACTTTTTGTATGTTAACTGATCAAGACATGTACGTGTACTGCTAGGCTAGGTTCACATCTGCATCAAAGGTGAAAAACGGAAGCCATGGGATCTGTTTCACAACGGACACCCATGCACCCGATGGACCCTATTAATTACAAAGGGTCCGTCAGTTTACCGCTGTGGAATTCGTTGTTAAGATAAAAAAAATAGTGCGTTATTTTTTCCGTCACAACAACAGACACTACAGCGGAAACCGAAGGGACTCATTGTAATTAATAGGGTCCATCGGGCACATGGGAGTCCATTGTGAAACGGATCCCATGGCTTCTGTTTTTTCATTTCTGCGACAGAGGTTTCGAACGGTACCTCTGACGTATATGTGAACCTAGTCTTAGGGCGCATCCCCACGGCATAGGACAAATACCGGCCGGTTTGCGGGCCATTATTTATCCTGTTTTGCGCCCGTCCCCACGGGCGCGGGGGAATGGCTTTTCTCCGCGATGAGCGAAAAACAGCCCTCCACACTCCCATTGAGAAGCACAGATTCCATCCGAAAACCAGACGGAAGAATGTGCTTGCTCAATGTTTTGCCGCCGGCGGCAAAACCGCCCGGCGGAAAACCCGTGCAGTGGGGCCTGCTGCACGGGTTTTCCATAGAGCACAATAGTGCTAATTTTCGGGTGGTTTTTTCAGCGGTCTGAAAAACCGCAAACCGGCTGAAAGACCGGCCGAAAACCCTTGCCGTGGGGACATGCCCTTAGTGTTGTAGTCACCAAGAAATGGCTTCTGGCCTGAGCAGAAATATATTTTAAACTGGAACAGCCACCTAAATATGCTGCCATATGCTGGAGCATGCAACAAGGACAGGTCCCACTGGCACATTAAATAATCTGGTGCTTACTAATAAGAATAATCAACTGATACATCAGCCTTTTACATATAAGCACACTTATTTATGAGGGGAATACTGCCATCAACAGCCACAACATTTCCTCTAACCAATGACTAATTAGCTTTTGTACTCAATTCTTGTTTTACTGCGGTTAACTGCTGTCATCAGAATTTCAGGTCTTAAAAAGTGGAAAATGCACTAAGCAAGTCACAGTCATTCATGGAGGGCTATAGTATAAAAGCGCTGGCCAGCCTGGAGACTAGAGTGCATGCCAAGCAGATCGTCCGGCGCTTATATACCGTAGCTGCCCGCAGCCCTCCCTAAACAAATCATCACACAGCATTTAGGGAGGTGACACCCTATAGAAGTGACACATCTCTAACATGTGCGCTAGTCATCAAGCCAGCCAGTGCTTTAATAGTGTATGCAGTAGTAAGGGATGGCATTCCAAACTGAATATCATCACTTACTGTCATACACATAATAATAAAAATAAAAGTAAAAAACACACATAAAACACATATAACATCAATAAAGTCTCTACAGCTTAGCCCAATGTGAGCCTAATTAATAAAGAAAAAAGCACAGGGTAAACCCCTTCAACAAGAAAAGCAGGAATATGTCTATTTATCGTTTCCATAGCAACACCAAAAGATGACTTTCCTTCCAGATTTAGAGCTGTACTCCTGGAATTCACATTTTCATTATGGGGGTTGTCCATCTCATACTAAAATCAAAGCAGAAGCTCCTGGGACCCGAGTTAATAAAAAAAAAAAAAACTTTTATAAACCTTCCTTCGGTCTCTGGCTCCAGAGCCCCCAGCTTCTGTTTTCATTTTGTCACTTACAAACGGGGTGGGCACCTGCCTTTACTTGTATCACTGTTTGGAGCTGGTCACTTCCGAATAGTGATGTAAATGAGTGGCACATGATCGCTGCAGCCAATCAGCAGCTGCGGCGGTGATGTCCATGTTTGAAAGTGACAGGATAGATACCAAAGATTGGAGAGAAGCAGCGGTGAAACTGGGGACCAGACTAATGTGAGTATAACTAAAATACAAGAAAAAAGTATTTGCTCACCGCGCTGGGCTGTGTCCGCTCCATCCACTATAATGGGAAAGGTCCAGGAGTCCTGGCTGTCAGCAGCAGCCTGCATCAATATCTTGAATATGAGAAAGCAATAGGAATCCGGGAATCCTTAAAATCCTTCTCCTTTATTGAAAAACCTTATTAAAAAGCACAAAGCAAGGTGGTAGCTCATGATACAGAGACAGATGGAAGGTCCCGCATTCTGGCTTACGCGTTTCAAGTCCAAGGAGGACTCTTGATCACAGCTAATCCGCACCTGTGTTGTGCTGGGTTAAAAACAAGTCACGGGATCCATTCACGAATGACAAGTCTGATCTCAGGTGAGGAGGTGGGAGTGAGACCAAATATATCAAAAGGTAGAAATGAGTATATAATATTCTATAACCATGCATAATGAAAAAAGAACATCATAATGATATATGACACTTATAGAAAATATATATAGATGGTACTAAAAATAAAAATACATCATTGTATCATTGTGGAAATGAAGACCTCTAGAAATACGAGTGTCCATCTCTAGGATCCAGTATGCTTCCCTACATCTGACCGCATACCTCCAATCTCCTCCTCTCATCGGTGACTTAACCCTTGTATGTAAGTATGTAAGCTTCCCCCATGTATTTCCACAAAGTGCTTGGTGGCACCTGAAGTGTTGGTTTGTTTTTTACCATTTATGTCACTCACATTCCCCGCAGTTCTGGTTTTCAACTTTCTTATTCTGCACCCTATATATTATAGGTTACATGCAGTGCAGTAAATGGCATAAACGACGTGCATAGCGTCACAATTGATAAATTGTTTTATGCCATACACTCTCTTGGTCTGTATATTTGTGAATGTTTCTCTTTTATCAGTCAATTTGCACATATTACACCTTGAACCACCACATTATGCATGTTTATAGACTATTGTATACTGATTTCTACCTTTGATATATTTGGTCTTATCCCCACCTCCTCACCTGAGAGCAGCCTTGTCATTTGTGAATGAATCCTGTGACTTGTTTTTAACCCAGCACAACACAGGTGCGGGTTAGCTGTGATCAAGAGTCCTCCTTGGAAACATGCGTAAGCCAGAACGCAGGACCTTCCATCTGTCTCTGTATCATGAGCTCCCACCTTGCTTTGTGCTTTTTAATAAGGTTTTTCAATAAAGAAGGATTTTAAGGATTCCCAGATCCCTATTGTTTTCTGAATGTGAGTATAACCTTTTTTTTAAAATTTCCTGTGGCCTTGGGAACTGCTGCCTTGATTTAAAACAACACTTATAAAACACTTTAAACTCCATATTTGTCTGTAATACAACCCTGTGTGCTGTTGTTATATTATTATTTACTTTAATTTTAGGATGCTGTATATTTGAGGGGGATTACATATATAACATGAGTCAGACAAAGTACAGTGGCAACAATAAATGACTAATAACTGATACAGGGAGAGAGGACCCAGCCCGCAAAGGTTTGCAATATACACGATTTTATTGTCTGCAAGATATTATAATTATAAACAGCTAATTCTTTAATATAATACATATGGTATGACTGTCGGGTTAAAATTCACGAATCAGCCTGTCATGATCATGCCCGACACCCAGCTTCGGGCTCTGGTCGCCGGCCACGGCCGTCGCGAAGAAAACCATGGTTTTTGACATAATGTTTTCCAGTGTGAACTTGGTCTGCTAGCTCTGTATACTTAAATTATTTCTGGCCACGAGCACTATTTGGGTTAACCTATTCCTTTGTTGATTGACACTTCCATTCTCCTATCACTTCTGTTTTACCTTCTCCTGTTCCCTATATAAGGTCTCAGCTTCCTGTCTTCCTTGCCTCCTATACGGTTTACCTGTAGTTCGCCTCTGTTCCTATTTGATTACCCTGTGTTCTTTCACTTTTGCTTGGACCCTGGTTACTCTCTTGTCACTAATTTCTGTACTGCGCTGCCCGTTCGTTGCTGACTTGGCCTCTCCGACCTCTCTTGTTTGTTCGTCTACGTCTGGTGTCTCACTTGGCTCAGTGTAGAGCTCAGTCTTCTGGTTGGTCCGACCTAATAAGGAGTTGAGTACCCCAAAAGGCAGGGACAGAGGTTGGGACCAGAGTCAGGGCCTCACTCCGTCTGTGTCTCCGTGTGCTTCCCTGACAGGTCCTTACACAGCCATAATATTTACTCCACCAGAACCAATATTATATCCCCCTCATTCTGTTACACAACTCTGACCCATCAAGGCATGGACTCCACAAGATTACTGAAAGTGTACTGTAGTAGTAGATTCTGTGAATTGTTTTAATTTTCCTAAACCACCACCTGTATAAATTGTCACTGTCAATGTTATAGTTATAATGTATTATGCGCTATATGTTAATTAGGGTTAAACAGTTAGGGGCAGCATCACTCAAATGAATAGTCACACAGTCCAGACTTTAATCCCTCTATTCCAACTTGATTGACAACCTCTAGCCTCCTCCAATGATAAATCTGGGCAGAGTACACCTCACTACACTGCACGTGACCAAGGAATCTGGGATAAGAGGGGGCAGTGGGATGTCAAGTAAGCTGGATGGTAGGGTTTGTAGACCACGCAGCTAGTGGTGTTGACCTAATGTTCAACTCTAATTAGCATACAGCACGTCATACATTATAATTTATTCTCTACATAAATCTGAAACCGACAATTTATACAGGAACAACTTTTTAAAGCTACGCTCCAGCAATATAATGCAGTGGTGGATTAGACTTGTTTTTCCAGTACAGCTCACGGATGGTCAACCAAAGAGTTTTCGAGAATTCTCCTGATCTTTGGAATTTGAAGTCAAGACTTCAAGCTTTTATAAATTAAAAGAAGTTTGCCAGCATCCATTTTTATGTGATTCATTATCAGCACTGATACCAACTGGCAATAAAGACTCTCATATTATAGAGGTACTCCTAAGACTCCTGTGTGGGCCAATATGTGACGGTACTGGTACAAATAAAGAACCAGAGCATTGGATGGCCGTAAACTGCTTTATATTTTAAATATATGGTGCTTGGTAAGAAAACTGGACTGTTTGCCATTGCATCTAAAAGCACACTATTGTGTGCTACCTACTACTGCTTATTATTGGTTATTTACAATGAACTAATTGTCATGTTCCTTAAACTGTTCCCAAACAATTTTTCAGTGTGGCAAGGCGAATTGTCCTGTTGAAGAAGTCACTGCCATTAAAAGATTACCACTGCCGCGAAAGGGTATATCTGGCCTGCACAAATTTTTGGTCTACAAACACTGTTGCAGCCCAAATATACTGCTTCATAACAATGATATTCACTAATGGCTGTGGCCTCTTTCAACAGAATAATGTGCCCGTCACACTGCAAAAACATTATAGGTGGTATGTGTTACAGTATCATTCATATAAATAATAGGAACCAAGATTTCCAAGCAGATCATTGCCCATAGCACCACAGTGCCTCTGCAGGTTGGCCTTTAACCCATACATATGTACATCCTAGTGTCATCTCTTTGGCCGGTGAACAGTTTACCCGTTCACCCGCACAATAAAAAAAACAAAAACACAAGCAAATGTTGAAAAATCCAGCACTCCATATTAAAATACAATGCATTTTATTGCAAATCCATTAAGACATGTTAAGATCCATTGAAAAACACATGGCAAATGCTTATGGGTTTCAGGCTAGAAATGTTCTTGTTCCAGTGAAAGGTTTGCAACATACAAATGTGGCAATTTTTTTCTTCCACTATTCTGTATTTTTGATCTTTTTAAAAAAAACAAAAAAAAAACATTTTCATCCACTAGGCTCTCTCCCAGTGCTTCATGTCCATTTCTGATGTTCATGTGCCTAAGTGCTTTTAGCAATGGATGGGGTCAGCATGAACACTAGGCAGTTTGCTATTTTTGGAGTGCATAGCCACAAACATGTCAGTGTAGTGTGTTCTGTTACCTGTCATAGCCAGCATTAACTTTTTCACGAATTTGTGCTCCTCTTATGTAGGATCGGACAAAATGACCAGTCTTTGCTTCTCATGCACGTCAATGAGCATCAGGCACCTACAGTACATTCCAGGAATAAAAGAATGCGAACGGCAGCACCAGATGGATTAAAACAGGAACTCTTTATTCCATAAGGAGTACAAAATGCAACGTTTCAGCCACACTACACTGTGGCCCTTTCTCAAGCGAGCACAAAATCACAAATGTATAAAAAGCCACAAAATTATTCAAAATACAAGGTCCTAACCACTGCTGTTTTGACAATGGTATGTTCCATGTGGTCATTAATCAAACAAACAAAACTATGAGACAAGCAATGGTGATTAAACATAAGTGACATATCACATTAAAAATCAATTCAATATTTACCATAGTGACAACCACTCGGCTCACAACCTAGGCAGGGATGCATCGTTCGTTAACTCACACATGATCTCGGCGTCCTGCACGACCGTTATCTGCCGCATGACGGAAGTTCGGCGCTGGTACCCGCGCTCCACACATACGGAATAATGCAAAGGGCATACCGCGAATGTTCAGCAGGCTAAACACGATTTAAAGTGCAACCACGGTCTCCCTCTTAACTATCGGTGCGCAGGTCTGACTTAATGGTCCAGTTCCCAACCCGGCATTATTTTACAGGGGGCCTGCCGTTATTATGGGTTATTTATACATATAAAACAAAAGAATATTAAGCCAATGTGAACGCTCATTAAAGTTAACTGAAAAAAAAACTAAGTCATAAGAGTGCATTGTATAGAATTGTCCAAAAAAAAAAAAAAAGAGGCAAATCCTATCTAATTAAATGGAACGCATATAGAAAAAAATCCAACTCTTCCAAGGAATGTCTATCCCACTGGTATGTTAATTTTACGAGAATACTATCTAGACCCTATCATAAAGCGCACAACAATAATTTGTGATTATTAATCTTTATTACAAAAATTCCATTATAATTATATGTAACCAAATAGAAACCCAATTCATTTTAATACAAAAAACTTTTATTGTGCAAAAAATTAAAAAAAATATTAATCCAGCCAAAGAGAAAGAAGCCGAGGTGTCATCTGAAGGTAAAAGACAAGATATTAAAAATATATATATATATACAGCACATGATTCATGTAATATAAGGATGGATAATTAAATTCTAAATTCTAAATTTAGTCCAGGGGTTGTAATGTTTGTAGCTCAAAAATCCATCTACTCTCCTTTTAACAATGCTTCTCGATTCACCCCCCGTCTTAATGGGGGAACAGAATCTATCACCCGAAAAATCTTAATTGGGGGAGATAGAATGTCGCAATTCACAAAGGTGTTTAGCTACGGGGCAAATACATACAATTATTACTAATGGTATCTTGTGTTTACTTAATCCTACAATCTGACCTCCATTGTGTCTCTCCGTACATACATGAGACCACAAGGACAAGTAATTACATAAATACATGCAGGAGCGGGCCAAGTGTAATCTCTATTTAACTATAATATTTTTTACCACTGTGAGGAGTGTAAGGTATTTCCTTGGCCAGATTGCCACAGTTGCAGCATTTCAGGCAAGGGAAATTACCCCTATTAGGAGAGGGTGCCCAATAAGGTCTGGGACATGATGTTGTTCTTCGAACCAAAATTGATTTAACCAATCTATCCCCAAGTTTTTACATCTTTTATATGCCATCATGGGTGTTGATTGAAATTCACGGAATATTGGGAAAATGGTGCCGGAGCAAATGTCCAATACTCTTTATACAGAAAGAAGAGATGCAATGCTATGGGAGGTCCAATGTGGGCCCCAACTTATGCCAATATTTTTATGGCGTATTTTGGAAACACGGGGGTTTATCAATCTTCATTCTGGGAGCACATTCCGATGCTGGTGGCGTTACACTTGATGACATTTTCTTTGTGTGGACAAGTACTGAGAAATTATTGACTGAGTTTTTTGACTATTTGTATTCCTTGTGAGACTTCAATTTAATTTACAAAAATAGTCTCAAACCTCTAGGTCTCACAGTTTCTGGAATATTTTAGTAGTTTCAGAACATGGGACTTTGGGACTTGATTGTTTGTTAAGGGAAAAAAAGGACTGATAGGTATTACCTTCTGCGCCTTGATAGACTTCATCCCAAAACATATTGAAGGATCACTGCCGTGGATAGCAATACTGTGAGTTTAAAAAGAATAGTAAAACTGATGAGAACATCTTAGAGAAGAGAGTAATAGATTTGTGACAACCAAGTTTATAGCAAAGAGGCCTATCTAGAAATTTTTTACAACACCAGCAAATGAGGATAAGTAAGGTTGTGAGGAAAAGCAGTCCCTCTACTAAAAAAGTTGTGCGTTGGAGTGTGAGAAAATGACCCCACCGCCAAACGATTATCATTCGTTTCTACGTTTAATTCACATAGTTTTGCTATTGTAAGATTATAAGTAGTGATTGGAATTGGCTCCGGAAAAACCAGTTTGTTTCCCAATATTCCCGTGAATTTCAATACACCCATGATGGGCTATAAGAGTTGTAAAAAACTTGGGGGATATAGATTGGTTTTAAAATCAGATTTTGGTTCGAGGTAGGAAACACCATATGTCTCCAGACCTTTTTGGCACCTCCTAATAGGCCGGTAACATTCCCTTAGCCTGAATTGCTGCAACTGTGGCAATTATGGCCAAGGGAAATAACTTTACACATCCTCAAAGTGGTAAAAAATATTAATTTTAAGGAGGATTCACATCTTGCAGACCAGCTATGTAATTTATGTAATTACTTGTCCCATGTGGTATCATGTATGTAGGGAGACGGACAAATGCGAGGTCAGATTGAGGATTAATAAACACAAGAGTCCATTAGGATTAAGTGTATGGATGCCCCCGGGTAGCTAAACACTTTGTGGGAATTGTCGACATTCTATCTGCCACATTAAGATGTCGTGTGATAGAGTCTGTTCCCATTAAGACGGGGGGTGATCGAGAAGCATTGTTGAAAAAGAAGGAGAGTAGATGGATCTTGTGAGCTGACAAAATTACATAAAAAAAAAAAAAACGCTAGGACTAAATTTCAGAATTTAGAATTTAATTATCCATCCTGTATTTACATGAATCATGTGGTGTATAGATATATATATTTTTTAATACTTGTATCTTTTATTTCAGATGAACACCCTCGGCTCTTCTCTTGGCAGGATTATATTTGTTTTTTTATTTTTTGCACAATTAAAGTTTTTTGTTTTAAAATGATTTGGGTTCTATTTGTTACATATATTGATTTATGGAAATTTTTGTAATAAAGATTTAATGATCACAAATTTATTTTTTGTGTGCTTATGATAGGGTTCTTAGATAGTATGTTATTGTAAATTAACATCCAGTGGGGATCAGAGACATTTCTGTGAGAAGGTGGAATTTTTTTTTATATGCTTCATTTAATTATGATAGGATTTTGCCTTTTTTTTTTTTTTTTTGGGACAATTCTATACAATGCACGCTTAAAGACTTAGGTTTTTTTCAGTTAACTTAATTGAGCGTTTCACTGGCTTATAATTTCTTTGTTTTATATGTATAAATACCCATTAAAATTAAAATAACGGCAGGGCCCCCTGATAAATATGCGCGGGTTGGACTGGACCCATTAGTCCCAGACTGCGCAGCTTAGTAAGAGGGAGACCGTGGTGCCATCTTTATATCGTGTGTTTAGCCTGCTGGACATTGCGCGGTATGCCTTCTCGCATTATTAGGATGTTTGTAGAGCGACGGGGTACCAGCGCCGAACTACGGTTCACTGCGCGTACGGTCGGCAGGACGCCGAGTTCATGTGTGAGATAACGAACATGCATTCCCTGCCTAGGATGTGAGCCAGAGGGTTGTCATATGGTAATATTGATTGTTTTTTATGTGATTTGTCACTATGGTTTAATCTAACATTCGTCGTGTCTCATATGTTTGTTGTTTGATTATTGACCACATGGAACATACCATTGGTCTAAAAACGCAGGTGGGTGGACCTTGTATTTTGAATATATTTGTGCTTTTATTACATTTGTGATTTGTGCTGCTTGAGGAAAGGCCACTGTGTTAGTGGCTGAAACGTTGCATTTTGTACGCCTTTGGAATAAAGTGTTCCTGTTTTAATCCATCTGGTGCTGCGTTCGCTATCTTCTATTCCTGGCTATCTTGTTGGTGTGTTCAAAGGCTTACCACAACCAGTGGGACTGGCTGATGCTCAGAACTTGGATATTTACCCGTTGTGGAGAATTGGTGCTGCTCTCATTTTCTGTTGGTTTTTCTACAGTACATTCCAGTCACCAGTTCACTGTTTGTCATCACCTCTACCACTTTTTTGCAGGCAGTACCCACAGCATACTGATAAAACTCCAGACCAAGACCTGCCATCTTGAAAATGCTTTGACGTCTCTCATCTATACATCATCTTGGCCCTTGTTAAAGCCTCTCAGACAATTTTACTTGCCCAATTTTCTTCTTTCAGCATGTACACTTTAAGGGCTGACTGTTCATTTGCTATTTATTGTAACCCACCCATAACCAAAGTCATTTACTTCTGTACTTTACATCTGTCAATAGCTTTAATATTATGGCTGCTGTGTGCTTTCATTGACATTTCTAGCTGCCACAAAGAGGTGATGTGAGTTATAGCAACACAGTTTTTAAAGTGGCTTAAATATTCACAGCACAGAAAAAAGTCTACAGTCTTCACAGTATACTGTGGCTTGAATTCAGCATTTATGGATCGTCTGACAAACAGTCTGGTCCTTTAGACTAAATAAGAACAATAGTGCTCTCATCCCATCCTCCGCCCCCCCCCCCTCCCCTCCCCTGTGCAAAGAACATTGCACCACTTCTCTTTAGGCCAGTGAACGTGTTCTTTGGCAGGCTGCAACCTTTTCAGGAAATGTATTTTTTTTTCCTGCAATAGTACTTTGCAAAGGTTTCTTGTAAATAGTTTGGCTTCACATAGGTGCCTTCGAATCGTTGTAGTACTCTCAGATAACTGAAGTTCTTCTTTGCTCTCCCTGGAGACCATCATTGGATGCTTCTTTGCCATTCATGTTATTCTATGATCTAGTTGGACGGTAGCATTCCTTTTCCTACCATGTGTTTCTGATGCCGTTTTAAAGTTGATCTTTTTAGCTCAGCAGCCAATTATTTTCTGTACTTCTCAATATGCTTTGCCCTCTCCAATCAACTTCTTGATCAAAGTTCTTTCTGCTTTGGTACAATGTCTGGAACGACCCATTGTACTCACTGAGAATGGGCTAAAACCAGCAGATACTACATTGGCTTCCCTTCCTCATTAAAGAGGGGTCATAATTGACAACTGTTTCTTCACAGAATCAGTGACCTCACTAATTGAAGTCCACACTGCTCTTTATTTGAACACCTCCCTTTAATTAAATGAGTCAGTTACACAAAATTAGCAGCGTGCATGTCATGACTGTTGATTCTGTTGGTTGCCTATAACCTGGTTACACCTACTCATCATTTTTGACCATATTGTATTATGATTTCAGACAAAAACCATAATTAAACACATTACTGATGTTAGACTGCTATTATTTTGCACATAACGGTACTTTGGAGTTGGGCCCATTTATCACATATCAGGCACCATGGACCAGTTTAAATATATAAAAATACTGGAAAGAGGGTCATGGTTGTCTTATGTTGAGGAAGACATGCCCTTGAAATGGGTGTTTCTAATAGGACAATGACCCCAAACACAGCAGCAATCAGGCAACATCCTGGTACCAGCAAGATTGATGTTATGAAGTGGCCAGCCCAATCCCTAGACCTTAATCTGATTGAAAATTTGTGGAGGGACATCAAAAATAAATTTTTAGATGCAAAACCTAAAAATGCAAATGAACTGTGGAATGTAGTACAGTCTGCTTGGGCTGGAATACATGTTTTCAGGTGTCAGACTTTAGTTGACTTCATGCCATAAAGATGTAAAGCAGCTCTTAAAATTAGCTTAAATATGCGATCAAATTTCAGTTTATACTGTAAATATTCCAGTTGGATAATGAAGATGCATACGCAGCTATTTTTTTTTAACAGACTATTATTATATTTTCTTAATTTTCAGTTTATAATTTGATATTTTGATCATGGTTTCATTTGGATGTGAACGTAAAGTACTCCTGGTGCCTTTGTGTATATGGAAATAATTGCTAGTATGAGGATTGAGCTTTTTCTCATTTGTTTGAAACACACTAATGTTATTTTGCACATAACTGTATATGGTATGGCACTTTTGTAAGTGGTTGTTACCCCATCGGATTGATGCAGACACTGAAATGCTGGATGCGTTTTTTTCCCTCACAGCGAGGCACACAGGCTTGGTGATTACTTTCATTTTAAGTGGTATTTAACACTTAGGGCAAAATGTCAGATTTCAGCTGCACCATTTTTTGGTGTATCTTACACCAAAAAACTGGTAGCCCTATTCTGTTTATGTATGAACAGTTGTAAACCAAAACTAGGCACAGGCACAACACATTTGAATGGGCCTAAGTTATGCACCTAAGATATGCTATGCAGCTACTTTATGCACTAAAGATACGCTATGCAAGGTATACCACACACCAGATTTATGAACCCACATATGATGGGTTCATACATTCGGGCACACTATTTACTCTATTAATGCGCCTTAAAATTGGTGTGTCAGCATCTCTTTTCTGACATGTCACCCATAGTGATTGCACACACCTGGAGGAATAATACTCTTGAGAGTTATCAGGAAATTAGTTGGCTGTTTGTCACACCACTATTCCTTTAAAAAGGCTACACTCAAAATGGCTAATGGCTCTTGTTACTACCTGCCATAACTGATCCTGCAAAAACATATTTTATACCAGCCACTTGTCTTTAGAAAAGTTCAATAAAATGGTTAGTATTTGATGGGGGATGGGTGCATGTTGAAGGATATTTCTATCCAACGTAATAATATGTAGGAGTACCAACAGCACTCCAACAAAAGTTCTTGAATAATTCTCGATAAGGTGCTTTTTTATTATTAAAATATTCACAAAAGAGATCCACATGCAAACATTTTTTTTTAGGTAAATACACTACAAAATGCATTGTGACATGTCGGTCCCTTAGATCTTATTCATACAAGTCACGATGTGATAAGTAATGGCTCTCCACCTGCCCCGACTTCAGCCATTCTCCCATTACAGACCTATTAGAGAGAGACTTGTTAAAAAAAAATCTAAGGGACAAAAATGTCCCACTGTATTTTGTCACATATATTTATATATTATTATATATATATATATTTATATATATATTATATATATATATATGATCTATATATATATATATATATATATATATCGATTGCAACTCCGGGACCATTGCAAAATCAGGCATAGAGACAGAGACGGGGCTTTAGTCCAAATACGGGTTTTCAACAAAATCCTGCTCTTCAGAGCATTTACTATACAGTGTAGTGTCTCTCACTAACACCTTGAAGCAAAAGGAAAGTTGTGTGGCAAACACTGACTTACTCCAATATATCGCCTCTCAGGCCAAATACTCAGTCCAGAGAAGAAGCCACACCTACATAGCTGACTAGCTGACTTTTATATAGGCCAATTAAATCCTGGCGTGGAACATGGGGAGTAGGCACGACAACTTTTTGATACTCCAGTCAGAGCCATCCTGGATCGTGTTGTATAAATGCCTTACTTCTGGTTAAAACAGGTGCCAACTGCCTGATGCCGCTGACACACCTATCTAACGGCTTTTACTTCACCAAATTCCATTATCCTGGTGACACGTATCTACCACTCTTCAGGTGTATGCAAAGAACCTGGCTGGGATATATACACCACATCATAGACCTCCCCAGCTGCTTTCTTATAATATATATATAATTATATATTTATTTGGGCATGCAAATGTGGTTGTTTGGTTCTTTTTTTGTGATACACATGTAATATATCAATATTTCACACATTACTAGCACCCCTGACTATATATGAGTGGTGCCCAGTATAACCTATTGATAATCTCCACCCAACACTTATACAAACAATCCCTGACCACTATCTGCTAACACAGTTTTAGTTGATGCCCTTGCTAGGGTTTCACCTCTTTTAGAACATTGATTGAATTAAACTTTATGCTATAGTGTCACAGCAACTCAATACACTCGTATTTATCTCAGATTGTTCAAGACACAAAACACAACTTGTTGTTTAGACCACTTGTTACCAAGTGTAGCATCTCACTTGCAGGAGAATGGTTAATTACAGACAAAGGTTTAAAATTTAATCACTGCAAACTTGTTCCTCCAAACCCAGCACAAACACTCTGTCTGGGCATTCTTATGGGCCCAGAGAGGCTGTCGAGCAACCATTCATCATCTCCAGGCAGGTATGATACTCGACGCAACATATGCCACCACTAACCGCCATACATTCACAATCCCTCTTAGTCTTAACCAGCCCCAAAGGTCTTTAAGTGACTTGTTTGAGATCTTACTGTTTACCATTCCTGGGTATCCAGGTTCCATTTGGTTAGGAAGCTAACATAAATCGGCCTTTGTGGCAGCTAAATGTACATGGGATCTTTACTTTCCTTCTGGCTTTCTCAATCACTGTCAATATCTAAGCCCGCCAGCTTGCTCTTTGGTGGCTGTACTCAGACCTACTCTTCTCATTCTCAGAGCAAGATTCTGTCATGTCAGCCCCAGCTCTAAGGATCACAATACTTTCTTTAATGTCAGCCCATGGGCAATTGCCAGCATATTTGAGTCTGTACTTGCTTGTGGCTCGGTGGTTAGCACTGCTGCCTTGTAGCACTGGGGTCCTGGAGTCATATCCAAACAAGTGCAACATCTGTATGGAGTATTTCCAAAAATATTCTAAAAAAAACCCCAAAACATACTGATGGGTTAATTTGGAGTTTAGAGTGTGAAATCTTATGGGCACAGTCAATGATGAAAATCTCTTTACAGTGCTGCTATATAAATGCTATATAAAATAATGTACATGGTTACATTATAATGTGCATAGGCCATTAATGCTTAAATGAGTTGATAAAATTATAGTATAATAAGTCACGGTGCGGAAAAATAGAAAATGAAGTGATATTTACTTTCCAGTCCTCTGCCACTGCAACTCCACAGTCGTCTTGACACACAGTAGAGGCTTGCCCTTCATTCATGTACAATGGAGCACAAGCCTCTTCTGTGTGTTGGGACAAGAACACTGAAGAGGAGCAGATACTTGGGTGCTACAAAGCTACAGCAGCGGAAGGTTGGAAGGTGCTATCACATTTTTTGCCAAGCTGACCCTATTTCATTATAATTTTACTAAACTGACAACCCTGTTTAAGATGATAATATCTCTTTAAATTGCCAAAAAACCTCATAGAACTGCAGTAACAAATACATATTCAAATGTAATGTGAAATATTAGTGTTGTATGAAAATCAAAAGGCCAATGTTTACTGTGAGTATATAGTACTTTAATACTGTAGATGGTAACATAGATAATGTGGTGAGTCCTATCCAGCTTATGCAAACATCCTACTATACAAATGAAATGATGTTGTTTGAATGTATAATAGGCAGTGTTCTGTTGGATTGAACACTTGACCTCCCGAATGACTCAACTGATTGCAACCATAAAATGACATGCAACAGGTGCCCACTGCTCTGAGATTTATCTATGTCTATAGATTGTCTGATTAATAATTGACCCATAATATTTAATGAATAGACTCTGCTTCACATCTCACAATAATGTCCTTTCTTCTATAGTAGGATTCACCTCTGAGAACTTAGGAAAGTCTTTACTTTCCCTACTGTTGGTCTGTATGTGTTGGCATTGAGCCCTGGCAGCTCATAAAGAGGAAAGCAGATACATCTACCTGCAATGAAAACGATGAGGCCACGTATACTGCCCTGCCTGTGTACACATCTGTATAAAGGCATCAGTACATTTAGTGCACCGATGGCCACTCCAGGACATTCTTGTAGCTTTTTGTTTAGTAATGAATGCCAAGTATTAGTTTGTGATGTATTAAAGCAAATTGAAGTCTAAATACATCATTGCTGATGACGTTTTCAATTACAATCACACCAGCTTGCAAGAGTTTAATTTGCCTTTGGAGGTGCTACCTTTGAACCAGGCAAGTGTCCTTAAATTCCGAAAATAAGGTCCCCTCCTCTGCACTGAGTGATGGTTAGTGGCTTCAGCATGTCTTTTGATGCTGGGGACCACTAGAGCCTTCCCTCAAGGCTGTTTATGAATGAGCAAAATTTATTTTTCTTAATCATGCTTGTAAAAGGGGTAAAATAGGTGAGGAGATGTTAACGCTTGTGTCCAAGAGAGTGATCTTTATAAGTGTGTGTTGGTATTGTGGGTGGCCTAGTGGTGACTGTTCTGCTGGAGAGAGGGAGAAATTGTCACAGACACTGTCCTTTCAGTACAGAACTCATAGCCGGTTCTGTTTCAGCAGCAACTACTAACTCTATGTTGCCTTTAGCAGGGTTGTAATAGCACACAGTCATTGGTGTTCATCTCTGACACCAAGGGTACACTTCATCTCAGTCTGTCAGTAAAATGACCCTCCTCAGGTCTCAGCACATCTCTGGACTAACACAAAGGTCTCACTCCTGCTTCAGGAACCCTCCTGTCCCAGCTATCTTTGACTGCAGACAATAACTCATGGTTGGCAGTCACTACCACTACCACTCTCTTCAATGATTATCTCAAAGGACGCTTCCTCCACAGCCCAAACAGCAAAGTCTGAATGTGTTGGCATTGAGCCCTGGCAGCTTGTAAAGATGAAAGCAGATACATCTACCTGCAATGAAAACGATGAGGCCACGTATATTGCCCTGCCCTGTGTACACATCTATTTGAAGGCATCAGTACAGTAAATGTTTTGAGTGTAGAATAATTAAAAAAATATATATTTTTCCTTTGCAAACATTAATTCATAATTCATTAATTCATAATTAATTTCATTCAAGAACTAACTTCAGCACCAGGAAAACCAGGATGGATGCCAGAGTGCTGGCACATCCTTGCCCCACTGTGACTTTGCCATCCAAGGTCACATACTGTACATATGGAACTATTCCTAAAACTGTAATAAACCATACAGTTTACATGGTGTAGGTCAGGATTAACCCTTTAGAGGATTAAAATTGAAATCAGAACAGTTGCGACATGCGCCAATATTGTATTTAATTAAGGAAACTACCATGGAATGTTCCAACAATCGTAAACTGCATGTGTTAATGTACATATTAAAGGGGCATATATGTCATCTTAAAAAACAGAACAGCAACAAATGGTATATTTGTTTTAACTTCGAGCTCTTTAACCCCTTAAACCAAACGCCTGAAAAGTAGTTAATGACCAGAAATTTGTTTTAGATTTTGCCTCCTTGTCTTTCAATAGTTGTAACATTTTTATTTTTTCAATGACATGACATGAGGCCTCATTTTATTCGAGACAAGTTGTACTTTATGGGGGAATAGTTTAAGTTCACTTATAAATAATTGCAGAATTTTTTTCAATTTAAAATTTTTATTTTTTTTACACCATTCACATTTCACACTTAATAACTTGTTATATTAATTCTACAGGTTATTACAGTCGTATGGATACCTAATATGTGTAGGATTTTTGTGTGTGTGTAATGTATGCACAATTCTTTTTTATTAAATATTTATTTTTATTCTGTTATTTTTTTATTCTTTTTTTTACACTTTTTATTTTTTTTTACTTTTTTTTTTTTAAAATCCCATTTAGTGTGAACTGTTTTACCTTTTTTTTTTTTTTACACTAATACATTATAATCTGTGTCAGTCTGACACAGGCAGTGATCAGGACAGCACACAGCCTGGCCTGGTCACTGGCTTGTTACACAGACAGCCCTGGGGCCACTCTAGGTCTAGTGACCGGGCGTTCCGATCACCCGACAGAGCAGGGAAAACCTTTGATTGCGCTGCGGTGACGATCAGTGGCGATCTAAGGGTTAAAGCACCGGGAAGCAGAGGTTCACCCGCTCGCCGGTGCTCGCTGGAGCTGCGCTGGGATCAGGGCTGTGTAGTACAGCCCCATTCCCAGCGCTGCTGCGGCGCCGGCCGCCGCAGTCTCCGATGTCTGCAGCGACGGCAAAAGACGTCGCTGCAGACGAACGACCTGAAATGCCCGTTGTCAAAAGACGGTGGACAGTCGTTAAGGAGTTACTGCATCAGACAAAAAAACGGCACAAAGTCGACCGTTTTTTGTCCAATGCATGTCCACAGTTTTTGTCACGTTTTGCGTAAACACTGTGGTTGGTTCCTGTTTTTTTGGCGTCGGCCCATACAACATACAGTACGTATAATACGCTGGCACCAGAAGACGAGTAGAGAAAAAACGACCTATGTAGACTACAGGTCGCTTTTTCTTTTAATATCTTAGGGCTGCCTGAATGATCGTATTTTCAGTGGTTTTAGAATCCTAAAAAAATATGATCGTCTTTCAATGCAGTGGAGACATAGCCTAAGAGTGCAAGAAAGTACTACCAACTTGAAAATTAGAAAGAAGTAGTACAGCACACTGAACTTATCTATACATTCCAAATTTCTAGATATCCCTAAAATAAATGGAAAGTTATTATATTTCTAGCTGGCAGCAGCATAATCCACCAGTGATCTGCATGCGCATTAGTTTTCTCATTAGAATTTAGAAAGCTCAAAATAATTTGTCATGTACACAACAAACAATACCATGCAAATTAAGGCCATTCATTCTGATTGCTTATTAAATCCATGTCAACAGTAATTAGCAGAAGGAAATTCAGGCAGCTGGGAGTATAAATCAGGGATTTGCATAATGGCCATTCATCTTGGAAATGCACGGTGCATCAGAGTTAGAAGTGACATGGGAAATATGTCTAAATAACTTTAGTCTTGTACATCAAAGATACTAAGGGTTATTAAATAGGTTGTCTAGTTACTATTTTTTTAATAAATGTATGCTGCTGGAAGAACAGAACTCATGCTCTCCTCGGTCCTCAACACAGTTTCAACACAGTTTCAGCACTGCTGCTAGAATAGAGATGAGGACAGGGGTGAGTATGAATTTTGTTATTATATTCAAGCAGCAGCAGACATCATCTCTTCCCTGCTTAAAGGGGTTGTCTCATCTCAACGTTTCATAGGATGCATGAATGAAATAATGCTGCTTTGTCACTTCCTGGTCAAGCTGTCTGTAATTAGCATATGAGCTCTGTGTATTCAGACTTCTCTGTTTATTAGTTTAGATTAAATAAATTACCTTCTCTGAGGTCCAGAGAAGCTTTTGAGCTAATGTAAACAGTAGAGTAATGACTGACTTTTGTCTGAAAGATCATTATAATAAAAATTCTCTCACTGTCCTGAGTTGTGTGCTGGACCTGTGTGATGACTTCACTCCTGCCATCAGATAGAACAAATAGCAGGGGGGAGGAAGACGGGGGAGGGGGGGAAGCGTGGTACACAGGTCGGTCACTTGGGGAACCAGAAAGATCACAGAAGATGATAAAATCACTTTAAGCTCCTTAACAAAAAAAGATGAACAAAGCAATATATTTGGAAAACATCTTCATTTAGTGTTCCCTTCATTTTGAAAGCTATTCTTTGTAGTGAGACAACCCCTTTAACAAGATAGCACATCAGGGCCTTTACATTATCATAATCCACCCTAATAAAACAATACATTTTATTTGAATTAATATTAAAAAAGTTCCTATAAATATTTTGCTTCTGCAATTATATGTTATGATTTATGTAGAGCCTTAGGGTATGTTCACATATGCACCATCAGTCATCCGACGCTTATTTTACAAGCGTAATTGAGGTGCGTATTTCGCAACGCTTTTACTCGCATAAATTTAAGTGCCTTGTCAATTCTTGAGGCGTTTACGCGAGTAAAAGCCTCCTAGAGACAATGGAAGAGCATATTTTCTCTACGTAAACGGCACAAAATGCGCTCTACAGTTGTTCTAAATATGCTTAAAAGTACACTTCAAAAAACGTCTCTAATCAGGTTATAACTAGACAGGCCCTTTAAGAGGAATTAATAGGTTTGATCACAAGAAATACAGTGGAGAAAAAATATTTTGTCAGCCACCAATTGTGTAAGTTCTCCCACTTAAAAAGATGAGAGAGGCCTGTAATTGATATGATAGGTAGATCTCAACTATGAGAGACAAAATGAGAAAATAAATCCATAAAATCACATTATCTGATTTGGAAAGAACTTATTGGCAGATTATGGTGGAAAATAAGTATTTGGTCACTTACAAACAAGCAAGATTTCTGGCTCTCACAGACCTGTAACTTCTTCTTTAAGAGGCTCCTCTGTCCTCCCCTCATCTGTAGTAATGGCACCTGTTTATCAGTATAAAAGACACCTGTCCACAACCTCAAACAGTCACACTACAAAATCCACTATGGTGAAGACCAGAGAGCTGTCGAAGGACAACAGAAACAAAATTGTAGCCCTGCACCAGGCTGGTAAGACTCAATCTGCAATAAGCAAGCGGTTTGGTGAGAAGAAATCAACTGTGGGAGCAAAAATTAGAAGATGGAAGCCATACAAGACCACTGATAATCTCCCTCGATCTGGGGCTCCATGCAAGATCTCGCCCCCCCGTGGGGTCAAAATGATCACAAGAACGGTGAGCAAAAATCCCAGAACCACACGGAGGGACATAGTGAATGACCAGCAGAGAGCAGGGACCAACGTAACAAAGGCTACCATCAGTAACACACTAAGCTGCTAGGGAGTCAGATCCTGCAGTGCCAGATGTGTCCCCCTGCTTAAGCCAGTACAAGTCCGGGCCCGTCTGAGGTTTGCTAGAGAGCATTTGGATGATCCAGAAGATTACTGGGAGAATTTCATATGGTCAGATGAAACCAAAGTAGAACTGTTTGGTAGAAACACAACTCGTCGTGTTTGGAGGAGAGAGAATGCGGAGTTGCATGCAAAGAACACCATGCCTACTGTGAAGCTTCAGGGTGGCAACATCATGCTTTGGGGCTGGGACCAGGACGACTTATCCGTGTACATGAAAGAATGAATGGGGCCATGTATCGTGAGACTTTGAGTGCAAACCTCCTTCTATCAGCCAGGGCATGGAAGATGAAACGTGGCTGGGTCTTTCAGCATGACAATGATCCTGAGCACACCGCTAGGGCAACAAAGGGGTGGCTTTATAAGACGCATTTCAAGGTCCTGGAGTGGCCTAGCCAGTCTCCAGATATCAACCACATAGAAAACCTTTGGAGGGGGTTGAAAGTCTGTGTTGCCCAGCGACAGCCCCAAAACATCACTGCTCTAGAGGAGATCTGCATGGAGGAATGGGCCAACATACCAGCAACAGTATGTAAAGCTTGATTTATCTAAAGTAAACAGCACTGTAATTAGGGCTTTTGTTTGAGGGATCAGATAAAACCTCCTGCTAGCAGATTCAGAAGCTTCTGAGCTAATCTGAACTAATTAGCAACTGAAAACACAGAGTTGAATACACCATGGAGCTGTATGCACATCACAGTCAGTCTGAACCAGGAAGTGACAGAGTATTTTACTCATGCATCCTATGAAACTCTGTAGGGAGACAACTCCTTTAAGTTCACTTAAAAATTATTGCAGAATTTTTTTTTAAATTTTTTTATTTTTTATTTTTTTTACACAATTCACATTTCACACTTAATAACTTGTTAAATTAATTCTACAGGTTATTACGGTCGTGTGGATACCTAATATGTGTAGGTATTTTTGTGTGTGTTATGTATGCACAATTATTTTTTATTTAATATTTATTTTCTCATTTATTTTATTTTTTGACACTTTTCATTTTTTTACATTTTTTTATTCCCATGAAGGGATAACTATTTTACATTTTTTTTTTTACACTTAGTAATGTATTAGCATATTCAGATATGCTTATACATTATAATCTGTGTCAGTTTGACACAGGCAGCAAACAGGGCAGCACACAGTCTGCCCTAATCTCTGGCTTGTTACACAGACAGTCCTGTGGCTACTCTAGGTCCCCAGGGCTGACTGTGCAGCCATTCCCTGGGCTCTGTCGGGTCACCGGAGTCCCGATCACCCGACAGAGCAGGGGAAAGCCCTTTGATTATGCTGTGGTCACTGACTGCGGCAATCATTTTAATCCCTTAAAGGATATCTGTTACATTAAACATGCTATCTGGTCTGCTGGTAGCATGTTATAGAGTAGGATGAGTTGAGCAGATTGATATATACTGTAGCTATGTAGGAAAAAAGTTGGTAGCACTTGGAGTTTATTCATTAAAATCCCTATATGTGTCGCTACAGACGTGTCGCTCCTGGGTTAAGGAGTCCAGTATGCAGTGTTTTCAGTGATTGACAGCCTTGTTTGTATGAATGTGCATATCGACATAGCTGTTAATCACTGATAACACCACCTACTGGACTCCTTAACCCAGAATAAGAAGGAATTTTAATGGATAAACTCCAAGTGCTACTAAAATCTTTTCCCACAAACCTATGTATACATCTGCTCCATGGGCGTAGCTACAGGGGGTGCAGAGGTAGCAGTCGCTACCGGGCCCTGCAGCCTGAGGGGGCCCCAAAAGCCCTTCTGCCACAGCATTGTAAATGGCACATGGTAGCTGAGGGGCCCCATTTCACTATTTGCACCATTGCCCAGAAGTTTTAAGTTACACCTCTTATCTGCTCAGCTCCTTCTGACGTATAACATGCTACCAGCAGTTCCGATTCCCTTTAAGGTCCGGATCATGTTTTGGTTTTTAATTTGAGGTTTTTGTCCTCATCTGTCAAGAGCCATAACTTTTTCCTTTTTCCCCCGACATAGCTGTTTGATGACTTTTTTTGTGGGACTACTTGTATCTTTTAATGGTACCATTTAATGCACCATATAATGTATCAGAGAGCCAGAAAGAGATTCTTTGTGGAATGGAACCTCCCAAATTTGCAGAACTCATCAAGCCAAATAGAGGACAGGCCATGGGCATAACTATAGTCATAACAGCCATAGCGACTGCCATGGGGCCCAGAGTTTGAATTGGCCTTACTTGTGTTTAAAACATTGATTTCTTCTTTTTTTTGTAGGAAATAAGTAGTTGGTATATTTCTAGCACTTCTATTTGGGTTCCCTAAAAAGTGGCAATATTATTTACAACTTTAATTACCTCTACTTACACTGGTATTTTAGCTTTTTATCATTATTGCTAGGGCCCCATCTCATTTTGCAATGGAGCCCTAGTAACGTCACTGGGACACACTTTCTTTTGTGGGTCAGTTCCATTAATACCAAATTTATATTGTTTTCATTATGATTTACTACTTAAAAGTTTTTTTAAGCTTCTTTAAAAAAAAAGTTTACATTTTGGCATCGTTTTTTTCATGTTGTTCACTATGTGGGATACATAAGATAATATTATATTAGACTGGACTTTTATGGACGTAGCAATACCAATGATGTTATTTTTTGTGTTCTTTATTTTTTAATTTGGTAAATGGAAAACGTTTTTTTTAATTTTTAGTATTTTTTCTTTTTTTTATATAACTTTTTTCCACTTTTTATTTACTAATATTTAGTTTCCCTGGCAGAGTTGAACACTTTATCGCTTGATCGATTGTACTATATACTGCTGTACTTTTTTTTTCACTTGTACTTTTAGACCTTTTAGGGTACTTGACCACTAGGAGTTGTGATCGCTTATGCACTATTCAACAATGCTATTGCAGAATAGCATTCTTCTCCTATTACACACTGTCAACACCTTCTGGGAAATGGAGCGGGCTCAGCGTCACCCACTCCATACTTTCTTATCAACATTATGGCGTAAATGTACGTCAATGTCAGTAAGGATCCTATGGATATGTCATAAATATGTGAGAGGGAATACTCCTTTAGGAAAAATTTTCATAACCTTTAGTTATTTTAAATCCCGAAAGAATGCACAAGAGTTGTGGAATATGGGTGAGCTTAGTGGCATAATTTTATTTATTTAAATATTAATATTCTATCTTAGTTAATCATTACTCCACAGCCAAAATGCAAAGCTGAAAGCAACACCTGCTGCTCAAGGCATACGTGCCATGGAGACCGAGCATGCAGCTGTTATGGGGCACTTGGAGAGAGGGCCCAGGCCATGACAGTCCTATCCCTTCTGCTGTTGGGTAATGAGGACCCAAAAATGTAGACTTACGTATACTGCTCAACTCCAAGATCAATGTCAAGACAAAATGAGCCAAGCTGCCAGTAATTTCAATTTAGGATCACATATCTTTGTAGAGAAAATTATTCATAAAATCACACTAAACAATTCTCTGTACTAACACAAACATGAAAGTTATGTATTACATCCCTAAATACGTACACTGGGCAATTTAAATGACTGATATTTTGACGTGTGTAGTGTGGCTATATTGGATGGTGAGAACCCATGTAGAGCTACTCTCTCCGGAAGAATTGGATGTTGGAAAGTAGTAAGAGAACAGGCTCAAGGTATGAACGAAAAAGCAAACACCAGACCCTTATATCCTGTGGCAAAATCTTGCACCATAATAGTTGGCCCATTTTGAACTTTGCCACAACGTCCTTCTTCTCTTTGTAGGCCTTTCTTTACCTACAGAAAAAGAAAGACGTTCACTCACCTAAAAAGTTGAAAATCCACCGTTTATTGCATAACTTTCCCAGCACGAACTATAAGATCTCACATGGACCTTGTCTCTGAAATAGGTTGATAAACCGTAATTGTCTTTTACAGGTGGGACTACACTCAAATAGCGATGTAGCATGTCAGTCAGTATAATACAGGAGAATTGGTAATGGCTGAAAATATCCATCGCTATGGCTTGGTTTGGAAAACATATAGTTTTTCATTTTTAAGCCCTTTCTGGAAGCCGGTCATAATAATACGGCTCTAAGTTTTTTTCCTCTCCACCTTCCAAGAGCCATATTTTTTTTATTTTTCCATCTACATAGACCTATGGGGGATTTTATTTTAAATGAACAACATGTACTTTCTAATGGCCATTCATCATACCATAGAATATACTGGGAAACTGTAAAAATATTCTATGTGGGGCAAATGTGGAAAATCAGTACTTGTGCCATGTTTGCAGGGGTTTTGCTTTTACGGCATTCATTCTTTGGTATAAATAATGTATTATCTGTATTCTGCAGGTTTATATAGGCAATACCAAATATGTAGTTTTTTGTTATTTTTTTAGGACCGTAAAAAAATCCAAACATTCTCTGTTTCTTAAACTTGCGCTGCAGCACCATTTTCTGCAACCAATAACCTTTTTTGTACTTTCATCTGTGGATCTGAGTGATTGTTAATTATTTTCAGGCTGAAGTGTACTTTTTGTCTGTACCATTTTGGTGTACATGGAGCTTTTTGATCACTTTGTATTTCAATTTTTAAGGGATATGAAAAGACCAAAAAACAGCAAAATTTGCTGTTTAGAATTGTTTTTCTTCTACAGTGTTCAGCGTACGGGATGAATGATATCATATTTTAATAAACTGGATTTTTATAGATACAGCTATACCAATTATGTGTAACTTTTGTTTTATTTGTAAAATAGCAAAAGGAGGTGATTTTAACTTTTAATATTTTTTTATAATTTCATTTTCAGTCCTCCTAGTGTATTTGACTACTACGGGGCATGAATGTCATTACATCCTTCTACACTGTATAAACAATGCAGAAGGGTGTTTAAAGTTGACGGTTTTATCACTTGCTACCTGGGGGAAACAGAGCTACGGAAAGGCTTCCAGATGCCATGTTAACACTGTTTCTCACGCCGATCGGCACACCCGCAGCGAGATCGTGGTGTGCCGATCGGACTGAGAAACAGTGTACGGCACTGATTCATTTAGAGGCCGTGGACACAATCGTGACAGCGTCTGCCCGCTCAGTTCCCTGCTGGTATTGAAGGGTGTCAGGTGAAATTAGCAGCCGATACCAGCCTTCTATGTAGCAGGATTACTGAGTCATCCCACTACATAAACCATGGGTGGTTAAGGGGTTAATGCTACTTTTTCTATTGAGTGGGGGAGAAAAGCACTAAGAAAAGATCTCAATGTATATTTATTCATGCAATTATTCCAATTACTCTGATTTAATTGCACTGAAACAAATGGCACAGACTGAATGTTGCATTTATAAAGCTTTCCCCCTTGCAACATTTTCTGACACTTCTGAATTTTCCTAAGCATTAGAGGAAAGATGGCCATGACCTGCAAGTCACACTCCGTTTTTTTTTACATTTTGTATATATATATATATATATATATATATATATATATATATATATATATAGATATAATATATATATATATATATATATAAATATATATTTTTTATTTTATAAATAAATATATATATATATATAATATATAATATTTATTTATTTATTTTTTGACACTTTTCAGGCTACAAAAATAACTGTGAGTCACATATTGCACAATCTCAATGTGTGCAGTGTTTAGGAATATAGCATATGCTACACTACAATTCCATTCTGATGCACTACTGACTGGTAGGATTATATTATTAATGTGGTTTTTAATTAAAAAAAATGCTCATCCGCCAGTCTGAGAGGTTATAGGATAGGGGGGGAAAACTAATATTTTAAGCCCAGTGCATTCCAGTGCCACTGCCTGTCCAGGTCATTTGTGATGTCATGAATAGTGCTGACATAAAGCCAATCAAGTCTTAAGGGTCACTCACCTAATATCCAGTAACAGAATGCTGCGGAGTCACGTAAACCATGAATGTGATATCATCAGCCAGGAGTGGTAGGTAAGGGTTTTTCTTTCTATTTTATAACCTCCCTGATTGGCTGACAAGCATTTTGCAAAAATATACTACCCCCCTTTAAAGGGAACCTATCATACCACTTTGGGACTACTACGTCACCAACATGTTAATATTATTTGGGGTTTAGTGCCTCAAACCTACCTATATCAACTCTGTATGTTCCTCTTTGCTTAAATGATATCATTATTCTAGTAGAAATAAATCTGGGGCTCCTCTCCAGCGGTGTATTTCGGCATTGGAGTGGAGAATAGTATACCACGCTTCACTACTCATTGGATTCATCGGCATGTTAGCTGTGTAGGGTGCGTGTGGTTGACATGGATGCTTGGTGTAGTAGTGGTCATGGGGGGTGGTGTTGTGCACCAGTGCTGGAGAAAGAGACACAACAACTTTTTCAGGAATCTTCAGGCTGTACTCACAGCACTCGAATGGTAGGATGTTACACTTCTTGATTCAACGCTTTACACAGCACAGTTCATCTCTTCTTCAGTACGATAGCAATGGAACTCTCGGCACAGTACCGTAACTTTACACTGTAAATATCTCCCCGGACAATTTCCTTCTCAGTAACCTCAAGAGCTGCCTCCCTTCGGCCTCTTCAGTCACTGAGCAAATGCCATGTCCTAAGGTCCCTCTTGATTCCCCTGGCACACTCTCTGTATACCTTCATTTTCCCTTCATTTTCGTCTTCCCTTCAGCAGGTTTACAGTGAGTTATGCTGTTGGCACTACACCAGCCTGTTCTGCACTATATGTAGGAGATTTCCTTCTCTGGAACACCAACAACTGCAACTCTGGGGGTGCTTGCATCAGAAATACTTGGAACAGAACTAACTAGAAGCTGCCAGACTTTCATTTTAACTGTGTAACTTTCCAGCTCCTCCGCCTATCTGCACACTGATTATTATTATTATTATTTATTTCATAGCGCCATTGATTCCAGGGCGCTGTACATTCGAGGGGATTACATACATAACATAAGTCAGACGAGTACAATGATAAGTGATTAATGACAATTGGCACGACAGAGGGAGAGAGGACCCTACCCGCGAGGGCTTACAATCTACAAGGAGGGGGAAAGAGACAGGAGGTGAGGGGCTGATAGGGTGCTGTTCCAACTGCACCGTCTGCCTCTGCGTTCTGAGCAAATAAACCCCTTTTAAATTACACAGTGACACATCAATAAAATACATATATACATTTCCCACAGCATCAGACAAAAAACATCCAATAGTCCACTGGTTTTTGTCTGATGCATAACTGCGTTTTTTGTCACGTTCTGCCCAAAATTGTGGTTGGTTTTAGCTTTTTTTCCGTTGGCCGTAGAATTGAATGTATGGGAAACCGACGAAAAAGCGCCAGGCGCTGTCGGTTTTTGCAGTATGTTCCTAAAACCACTGGTGCAAGAAAATGATTGGAAAAAAGACTACAGGTGTTTTTTTTCTCCTAAAGTCTATGGGCTGGCTGAACGATCGTATTTTCAGCGGTTCTAGAATCCTAAAACTGCCGAAAATACAATAGTTTTTCTATACTGTGTGGACATAGCCTTACGGACACAATGCGCATGCTCTGCTAAGTTAAGGTTATACATTTTAGGAATGGAGGAGGGTGCAATTGAAATTGGCAGGTTTGATACACTAAAGGCCAAGTCTTCTTTAACCGGCACCATTTCTTCTTGTTGGAGAGTTTCTTTAAGATGCCAATTAAAAACCAAATTTATCCAAATATTTTACAGATTCCTTGTCATCAAACTAATAGACATATCATAAAAAATGAATGTATGCTACTGGGTAGCATCAGTATCAATGCATACAAACAGAAGACAGGCCAGCATGCCATAAATTTACATTTAATAATATAAAATCGGTTGTTGATAGTGTATCCACCAAACAGATATCTGCGCAAGATATATCTTCTTTAACAGTACAAAGTATTGAAAGAGTGAAATGCCCGTCTAGAGGGAGCGATTACACTTTATGTTACAGAAATGGGAAGCATTATGAATCTTCTTATTAAAAATCTGCACTCTGTACAGTTTGAGCAAAAAGTCAGATTTGTTTTTATATTACTGAATGTATTTTGTTTCTTTGAATTTGTAATTGGTCTTTAGTCTGTGTAACTTATCACTTGATGTTTACATGTGTGTCATTGGTTTACGTATATCTTATTAGCCACTTTTCACAAATATGACTAAAGGTGGATGACGCCTGAAACGTGTGAGCGGTATCTTGCACGCATGTCTTTGTGGACTTATGGATTTAAATTAAAACCTGGATTTTCCAGGATGCTGGACTCTCCTCTGTTTATATGCTTTGCTTTGTATCCATTCACCGTCCATGCCACCCTTGATATTTTCGGGTGAGCAGGTATTTATTTGAACGGTTTGCCTCAGTCTCAATGTTTTTTGGGTTTTTTCCCCTGATGTTTAGTTATTTCTTTCGACCACATGAAATAGAAACTGTTTTAATGTCAACTGCCAGGAACGAAAAACTTAAAGGGGTTGTCTCAATACATTGATTCATCTTACCTCAGTCCTGTTTTCTTGGTTTCACTTTGAATTCAGGGGCGTGTTTACTGGCTTCCACTAGACTGCAGTAGAAGCCAGGTCTGTAGCTATAACAACCAGCGCTGGCAGCCTATCATGACAGATTAAACAGGTCTGTAGCTATAGCGGCCTGTGGAGCTGATGCAGCCCATACAAGAGGGGATATCTAGGAATAAGTAGGACACTGTTAATGGATATATATTGCAAAACGGCTTGTTTTTGCAAGATCTTTAACATAAAAAGCAATCCTTGTAGTGGGACAACCCCTTTAATATGTTGGAAAATAATTTTACAGATATCTGCTATTTGCTTCTACTAAATAGTTGTAATAACTAATCAAAGTATTATTATTGATTCTATTATTGGTCTCTGTAGCCTGTTGCCGCAGTAAATGCACAACTTGATCCTCGTTGTGCCATTTTCCAAATTCATGTTGCAAAGACCTACTGGGCATTAGGTCGGAAAAATGATGCCAGTCATCATGTTGATTCAGATGCAAAATTTCTTTATTTTAGTTAACAGACAGAAGTTTTTATACAGTTGGTATAGAGGGGTGGTAACAGCAACAGAATCATTATTACTTCACATTTTGAATACAATTTGAGATACCAATTGTTAGTTTAATATTACAGTTGTTAACATCTTAATAAACATTATTTTAATATGTAGATAATGACCTTTACATTGTCTTTGTTTTGTATTACTAATAATTAATTTGCAGTATATCATCTGGCAAGTCAGACAGTCATTATTAAAGTATGTAATTAAAACAAGAAAAACAACTTATCTCACCATTGTTTTAATTATTATATGCTAAGAAAACAGGTTGTTTATTGTCGGGGGTGGCAAAAGAATCTGTGGATTTTTTTAACCCCTTAAGGACCCGGCGTTTTTTGTTGTTGACAAGTTCGTTTTTTTTCCCACCACACCTCCCCAGAGCCAAAACATTTTTATTTTTACACCTACATAGACATATGAGGGTGTTTATTTTGCGGGACAAGTTGTACTTTCTAATGGTGTTATTCACTGTACTATAGAATATACTGGGAAATCGTAAAAAAAATCCAAGTGGGACAAATTGTGAAAAAAAATGTATTTTCGCCATGTTTGCGGGTGTTTTGCTTTTACGGCGTTCAATCTTCGGTAAATATAATGTGTTATCTGTATTCTTCAGGTTGTTACGCATCCGGCAATACCAATCATGTAGGGTTTCCCTTATGTTTTGGTACCGTAAAAAAATGCCAAACTTTTTCTATTTTTGAAATTTGCACCACTGCGCCATTTTGTGCGACCAATAACTTTTTTGTACTAACACCTACAGACGTGCCTTTTTTGCGGGCTGAAGTGTACTTTTTATCGCTAGCAGTTTGGAATGCATGTGACTTTTTGATCCCTTTTATTCCATTTTTTAAGTGACGTAAAATGACCAAAAAATTCTATTTTGGCGTTTGGAATTTTTTTCTTCTATGGTGTTCAGCGTACGGGATATGTGATGTTATATTATAGATCGGACTTTTTCGGACGTGGCGATACCAAATATGTGTAACTTTTTCATTATTTTATTGTTTTTATTTGTAAAATGGGGAAAGGGGGTTGATTTGAACTTTTAATACTTTTTTTGTAATTTAAAACTTTATTTCTTTTTTTTTTTACTGTAACATTGAGTCCACCTAGGGTGCTTGACCACTAGGTGGCACGATAGACAATGCATTAGACTGTACCAAGATGGCGGTTTCCCCACTTCCTGTCTGCGAGTGGGGCAAACCAGGACATGGCAGTGATTTGAGCGTTCACAGGGCTCCCCGCTGCCATGTCGCTGCGGCACTGATCTTCATTCATTCAGACGCTGCGGCCATCTTTGCCGCGGCATCTGAAGGGTGCGATTAGCCGCAAACACCCGGCGGCTGTGCAGGGGGGTCGCGGAGCGATCCCCCCTGCAAAGTCCCTTAGGGACTCTGGGAAGTACTCATACGTCCAGGGTCCTTAAGGGGTTAATGGTCTTAGAAGATAAAGTAATGGAATATTCAGCAATCATCCTACATCCCAGTCGTCATATATACAGTATAAAAAAATGTGTGTTATCAGTGATTAGAAATTGGAGGCTGAAAAGCCAATCATTGAGAAAACAGGTGGGCTAGAATACCTTTAAATAAGTAGCAACAATTAATAAATTCCTCTTTTGGAAATTATGAACAATTTAATTTATTATCTCTATAACTACGTCAAGGCTAAGCGCTTCAGGCAAGGTCAACAGCAAATTTTTAAATGCTAGAAATGAAAAACATTTAACACTTAAAAAATAATAGAGAAGTCACTAAATCCTATATTTTCTCTGACAGGCCAAATCTTCAGAAATTGTTCCTTGTAAGCTTAAACAAAGTATACAAAACCTTACAGTATGTTCTTCATGCTGTCCTGCAACATTTTTCTCTTTCTGCCTTTCTTAGTTGATGTTTAGCTATGTATTAGTATCCTGTGCCTTTATACTCCAGGATATAACATCTCCAGTATGTACTGGGCTTCTGCACTAGAGAAAGAATCATTGTGTAATCACCAGGACAACAAGAATAAACAGTTCTTTTTAGTTACGTGTATGCATTCATGACTAAAAATAGAGAAGGAAACTTAAGCAAAGTATTTAGTACACATTATCTCCAAACCTATAAAATTGGAAAACATTTGTAACCCATGAGAGAACCAAATTAGGAAATGTTTGTG
This sequence comes from Phyllomedusa bahiana, assembly GCA_025379985.1. Classification (NCBI taxonomy): domain Eukaryota; kingdom Metazoa; phylum Chordata; class Amphibia; order Anura; family Hylidae; genus Phyllomedusa; species Phyllomedusa bahiana. The sequence goes on along the minus strand of JAODAL010002124.1, from coordinate 106,916 downwards.
TGGGACCAGATATATTTTAGGACTAGTATAGTGAAAAACTGTCAAGAAATTGTTTCTATGGAAATGGAACGAAAAAATTTGCACCATTTTTTTGTATTTTGGCGGATTTTATTATTAGTGTGTTTTGGAAATACCATATTTATACAAATCTACAGTGAAGGAAATAATTATTTGATCCCTTGCTGATTGTGTAATTTTGCCCACTGACAAAGACATTAACAGTCTATAATTTTAGGGCTAGGTTAATTTTAACATTGAGAGATAGAATATCCAAAATAAAATCCAGAAAATCACATTGTATAAATTACATAAATATATTTGCATTTTGCAGTGAGAAATAAGTATTTGATCCCTCAGGCAAAAAAGACTTAATACTTGGTGGCAAAACCCTTGTTGGCAAGCACAGCAGTCAGACGTTTTTTGTAGTTGATAATGAGGTTTGCGCACATGTCAGGAGGAATTTTGAACCACTCCTCTTTGCAGATCAAAGTCGCTTGGCAACTCGGAGCTTCAACTTCTATGGGATTAAATCTGGCTAGGCCACTCCATGACCTTAATGTGCTTCTTTTTGAGCCACTCCTTTGTTGCCTTGGCTGTATGTTTTGGGTCATTTTGCTGGAAGACCCAGCCACTACCCATTTTTAATGTCCTGGGAAGGAGGTTGTCACTCAGGATTTTACGGTACATGGCTCCATCCATTCTCCCATTGATGCGGTGAAGCAGGCCTGTGTCCCCCAAAACATAATGTTTCCACCTCCATGCTTGACAGTGGGGATGTGTTCTTTGGGTCATAGGCAGCATTTCTCTTCCTCCAAACATGGCGAGTTGAGTTAATGCCAAAGAGCTCAATTTTTGTCTCATCTGACGACAGCATTTTCTCCCAATCACTCACAGAATCATTCAGGTGTTCATAGGCAAACTTCAGACAGGCCTGCACATGTGCCTTCTTGAGCAGGGGGACCCTGAGGGCACTGCAGGATTTTAAACCATTATGGTGTAATGTGTTACCAATGGTTTTCTTGGTTAGTGTGGTCCCAGCTGCCTTGAGATCATTAACAAGTACCCCCTGTGTAGTTTTAGGCTGATCTCTCACCTTCCTCATGATCAAGGATACCCCACGAGGTGAAATTTTGCATACCGCCCCAGATCGATGTCGATGGACAGTCATTTTGTATTTCTTACATTTTCTTACTATTGCACCAACAGTTGTCTCTTTCTCACCCAGCGTCTTACTTATGTTTTTTATAGCTTTATGTAGGTCTATGATCTTGTCCCTGACATCCTTAGAAAGCTCTTTGGTCTTGCCCATGTCGTAGAGGTTAGAGTCTGACTGATTCATTGAGTCTGTGGACAGGAGTCTTTTATAACGGTGACTAAGGTGACTAAGACAGCTGTCTTTAATGCAGGCAACAAGTTGATTAGGAGCGTCTAGCTTTTCTGTAGGAGTTTGAACTCTTAATGGTTGGTAGGGGATCAAATACTTATTTCTCTCAGCAAAATGCAAATAAATTTATATAATTTATACAATGTGAGTTTATTTTGGATATTATATCTTTCAATGTTAAAATTAACCTACCCTTAACATTATAGACTGTTCATGTCTTTGTCAGTGGGCAAACTTACAAAATCAGGAAGGGATCAAATAATTATTTCCTTCACTGTATACTTTTTTTTTTACAAAATAAAAACTTTCCTTAAAAAATGCCATGTTCTGAAACCCATAACTTTTTATTTTTACTTGACCAAATTTCTATGACTTTTTTTCTTTCACTGGGCAAGCTGCATTTTTTTGGCACCTTTTTAGGGTGCAAATATCTCTTTGACAACTTTTTATTTTTTCTGTGTGGCAAAGGGACAAAAATCAGCATTATCCTGCTAAGCTATGCCTCTGGCATTAGACAACTGACTGCCTGTGAGAACCTATCAGCACCCTTCAGTCACTCCTTGTGGAGGCAGCCTTCTTCTTCTGTCTTACAGATGAGATGCCACAGTTGTTGTTTACCGCACCACATAAGTGGTTAAATGGCTTGGATAATTGGTATAATTTTTTGATCCTGGATGCTGCACAGTGACAGCTATAATATGCAGCTGACACCTACTACATATCAAGTGGACTCCGCATCTAAGCCCACTCCGTGAAGGTCCTTGAGCCATTTGCCAAAATTGTATGGCAGATGCATTAAACATAACTTATTATCATGTAAAAGTGTAAGCATTGGTGTAGTTACTGAACAAGCTTATACCATATATACAGCTGGCTCCAGAAGTTTAATTATTTATCCCCTGTACACCACCACAATGAATTAAATATGAAGCCATGATTATATTGATTGAATATATTAATGAATATAGATTGATGTGTAGACTTTTAGCTTTAATTTAAGGATTAAAAAAATTGCATTTACATTTTAGGAATTATAGTAATTTTTAACATAGGCTTAAAAGTAATTAAACACCTGACTGTTAAGCAGTTTCATTGCCCATTATGGCCTGTTACCTCATTATTTCATGACAATTAAGGAGATTAAAAGTATGGATTTTATTTCAGATGTCGAATTTAGGAACTCTTAATATGAAGGGGACAGTCATTAGGTTGAAGAAATAAAATAAATCTATAAAAAATATGGCAGGTATTTTACCACAAAGAGAAGACAAACCATTTCCACCAAATATTGATTTCTGAACTCTTCCTGACTTTAAACATTAGTCTTATTGTTTCTAAAGAACTTGTTTTCTTTGCATTCTTTAAGGTCTGACAGCACTGCTTCTTTTTTATTATTTTGAAGATTTCTCATTTACTGCAAATACTGTAAATACAATTTGCTTTGAATTTCAGAGACATGTTAGTAGTTTATATAATAAAATAACAATGTACATTTTTCTCTAAAATATACCACTGAAAAGAGAGCTCAGAGAAACTGAAAATTTTGCAGTGTCTCTTAATTTTTCAGAGCTGTATCTATCAGTATTAGAGAGGGGCGAATTTCTCAAAAATTCAATTCGGTCACTTCGCCGAATTTTCCGACAAAAATAAATTTGGTCCGAATTACTTTGGCACGAATCGCGTTAAAAAGCAGCTATTTCCAGGCTGCACAGAGCCTGCAGGGTGCTGTAGAACGTTGTGCCATGCTTAAATATGCAGAGGGAGCTTGGTTTGGTCTTCATACAATGTTGTGTTTTAGTATGACACGCAGTTGACTGCCGCCGCTCTTAGAATCGCTTCACTATAAAATTCCCTGGGCACTTAAGAGGGCAAAACTGACCAAAAAACTCAAGCGGGAATGTAGCCTGATAAAGTCATGCCAGCGAAAGCTGGAAAAAAACAAGCTGAGAGCTCAGGTGGCAACATTAGTGACAGAGTGTGGAGGTGACGGCGGCAGCCACAGCAGCATGAGGTCAGGCAGTGGCACAATGACATTCTGGAGGTGGCAAAACAGGAGGAAGCCACAGAATGGCACAATGACTGAGAGCGGAGGTCACGGCGGCAGCAGCATGAGGTCAGGCAGTGGCACAATGACATTCTGGAGGTGGCAAAACAGGAGGAAGCCACAGAATGGCACAATGACTGAGAGCGGAGGTCACGGCGGCAGCAGCATGAGGTCAGGCAGTGGCACAATGACATTCTGGAGGTGGCAAAACAGTATTAGGCCACAGTGTGGCACAATGACACAGTGTGGAGGGCACGGCAGGAGTCACAGCAGCAGCATGAGGTCAGAGAGTGGCACAATGACATTCTGGAGGTGGCAAAACAGGAGGAAGCCACAGAGTGGCACAATGACTGAGAGCGGAGGTCACGGCGGCAGCAGCATGAGGTCAGGCAGTGGCACAATGACACAGTGTGGAGGACATGGCAGCAGCCACAGCAGCAGCATGAGGTCAGACAGTGGCACAATGACAAATTCTGGAGGTGGCAAAAAAGGAGTAGGCCACAGAGTGGCACAATGACAGAGATTTGAGGTGACGGTGGCAGGAGCAACAGCATGAGGTCAGAGAGTGGCACAATGACACAGTGTGGATGTCACGTCAACAGCAACAGCAGCAGCAGCATGAGGTCATAGAGTGGCACAATGACAGAGTGTTGAGGTGGGTGGCAATACCAGTCCCTGGTAAAGATGGTGGTAGGCAGATGGAGAAACTGGCAGCAGATGTGTGGCATCAGGCGGGTGGCGGCATCAGAATAGTGGCTGAGGCAGGTAGTTTGAACCCAGACTGACGCCTAAGTCATTGGTGTGTGGAAATCCTGGCCGATCCACGCCTGATTCATCTTGACAAAGGTCAGTCGTTCCACATTTCCCGTGGACAAGCGGGTTCTCCTTGCGGTAACGATGGCCCCCGCCGCACTGAACACCCGCTCTGATGCCACACTACTGGCCGGGCAGGACAGCTTCTCCACTGCAAACTCGGCAAGTTGCGGCCACACATCCAGTTTGGGTGCCCAGTAGTCCAGCGGATCTTCTAACTGAGGTGGCAGAGTGCTGTCCAAGTAGGCCACAACCTGTTGGTTCAGGGACTGCTCCAGGTCCTGCTGCTGCTGCTGCTGGCGACTGCCCTCCTCACTAGGCTGGTGAAGGAAGCTGCTCATCAGTGACTCCAGACTTAGGTTACTACTGATGGAGCTGGTACTGTTCCTACCCCCCCACCTTTCCCCAGCAGCCGCGGCAGTAGTACGTGAGCGCTGAGGAATCCCCGGTCAGACCTGTCAGAGGAGGGACGATGCCGCACATAGGCAGCGGCCAACTGATTACGGAGGATTTCCCTATAGTATTTGAGTTTGTCTTCCCTCTCAATAGCTGGGAAAAAGGCTCCCATTTTGGACCGGTAGCGAGGGTCCAATAGGGTGGAGAGCCAGAAGTCATCCCTCTGCCGGATGCTGACTATTCGGCTGTCACTAGCCAGGCAAATAAGCATACTGCGGGCCATCTGCACAAGTGACTCCGAGGGGCTCCCTGCCTCCATTTCCACTGTATACTGCCACGGTGCTTGGGGTCATCTGCCTCGTCTTCCTCATCTCCATCCACCTCCTCCAGCTGCTCCTGCTCCTCCTCTCTTGTCACCTGGGTAGAAAATCCACTAATTTCACCAGACAATGCTTCTGCTCCAATGTCCTCCTCCTCCATTTCAGTCCCCACCGGACTCATGTGGCCACGAGATGTAGTCGCCACGTCTCCAGTCCCCTGCCCAGACAGATTTTTCAGCATCTGTTCCAGGACATGAAGCAGTGGAATGACGTTATTCATCCCGTAGTCCTGGCGACTGACAAATAACGTCGCCTCCTCGAATGGCCTCAACAAACGGCAGGTGTCACGCATGAGCTGCCACTGGCTGACATCAAAGTTACACAGGGGAGTACTTCTGTCTGCCTGGATCATCAAAAAATCGTTAATGGCCTTTCTCTGTTCATACAGTCGGTCCAACATGTGCAGGCTGGAATTCCAGTGGGTGGAAACATCGCATATCAGAGTGTGTTGGGGGAGGCCGTTCTGCCGCTGCAACTCAAGGAGGGTGTTCCTGGCTTTGTACGAATGGATAAAGTGCATGCACAGTTTCCTGGCCATTTTCAGAATGTTCTGAAGATCGGTGGAAGACTTCAGGAACCTTTTCACAACCAGATTGAACACGTGCGCCATGCAGGGCGCATGGACCATCCCTCCTCGGTGCAGCGCGGACACCATGTTCCTCCCATTGTCCGTCACCATGGTTCCGATTTGCAGTTGGCGCGGAGAAAGCCACACGTCGATTTCTTGCTGCATGACGCCTGAGCAGTTCCTCCCCTGTGTGACTTCATTCGCCGAGGCAAGCCAGGTGTAGAACTGCGTGACACCGCTGTGCCCTACACATGTGGTATGATGGAGCAGTACTTGTGGAGGCTGAGATGGTGGTGGTGGTGGAGGAGGAGGAGGCGGACATTGGCGCAGGTGCAGCAGTTTGAAAACGTGGAGGAGAAAGCGGCGTCTCCTGTCCAAGTTGTTGGTGTGCCTGGGCTGGAAGCACATTCACCCAGTGGGCCGTAAAGGACATGTACTGGCCCTGACCGTAGTTACAGCTCCAGACGTCCGCGCTGCCGTGCACCTTGGAACAAACCGATAAGCTCAAGGACTGACCCACCTTCTGTTCTACATATTTATGAAGTGCTGGTACTAGCCTTTTTGGAAAAGAAATTACGGCTTGGAACTCTCCATCTCGCTCGGGACAAGCCATTAGTTCTCTGATGGGTGGTAGAGTCCACCATTTTGGAAAAGGGAGGGACTCTGCAACACCAACAACTTGGACAGGTGCAAGGTCAGCTCTGCACCTTATGATGGGTTGGACGCATACTGTTGTCCTCTTTGCAATCGCCTCGCTGAACCGACTGCTGGGTGCCATGAATAGCGAGGAGCAGGAGCATCTGGAACCGGAGATGAATGTCCCAAAGAGAAACACTCCTTCTGCAGAGGTGGTGAGCTTGACTGGGCTGCAATGGCATGCGTGCCACTGGGCGCTGGCTGCTGCTGCTGTATGCTGCGTGGCAGGATGGGACCACCACATCGAGCCACGTTTCTCCGCCCACCGGATGGTTACGCTAACATGTGTTGACGCAGGCCATGTAGCCAACGTTAGCGTCCCTGGCCACCATCACTTTCTGCCCAACAGATTCTACATATACCCATATTTGCTCCTCCGAGTGGTCTTAGCAAAGAACTGCCACAGCCACACCGCCGAGTATTGGATTTTTACCGCCAACCGCTCCGCACTGAGTGACTACTGCCGCCGCTGCCTTCGCTGATCCGCTGTACCCGCTACTTTCTTGGACCTGCGCAGGCGGGGTTTTTTAACCCCCATGGCCGCTTGGCTCCCGACCTCAACTTGCTGCTATCACTGCTGACGTCCACAGCCACACGACCCACTTGCAGGCTGCGCTGCTGCCTGACGCGCAAGCTGAAGCCCTCTTCTCCTGACGATGATGAAGCCTTGCCTTCACCACCGGCTCCCAAGTGTGTCGGCTACATCATCATCTATTTGGTGTTAATCGTCCAACTGCGTCCACATCACCGTCTTGGTATGCCGAGGCTGACCTCTCACAACATGACCTCCCATGCCACTCCTCCACATCTATACTTTGACCGCCTACTGCAAGAAGCAGGATATTGGCCCCATTTCTTCACCTGCCTAATAGCTGCTGACTGCCCTCCCTCAATTGTTCATCTCGCTATAATGGGGGAGTGGCGCTGAGCCCAGACCACATAGTAGATCTCTGGCTGAAGGGAACAGATGGGACAGAGGTGGGCCTGAGGACAGGGTGAGGGCCACTGACCCGCTCACCGGTCCTTCCCCAGGCCAACGGAGGTGAACGCTGCATGGTTTGACGCAGGGCCATGGGCCAACGTTAGCTCACTGGGCCACGCTTCACTTTCTGTCCACCGCCTCACAGATTCTACATATACCCATATTTCGGCCTCCCTCCGTGGTCTTAGCAAAGAACAGCCACACCGCCGAGTATCGGATTTTAAACCGCCAACCGCTCCGCACTGAGTGACTACTGCCGCCGACTGCCTCGCTGAGTCCCCTGTGCAGCTACTTTCTAGACCTGCGAAGCGGAATTTTATTACCCCCGTGGCCGCTTGGCTCCCGACCTCACATTGCTGCTATCCTGCAGACTCACAGCCACACAACCACATGCTGTCTGCGCTGCTTGCCCTGACGGCGCAAGCAGACCGGCCCTCTTCCAAACTTCTCTCTCCTGACGATGATGAAGCCCTTGCCAACACCCGGCTCCCAATGCTGTCCTGCTACATCATCATCTATTTGTGTTTCATCGTCACAGGCTGTCCTCATCACCGGTCTTGGTATGCCGAGGCTGACCTCGTCATCAACAAAGACCTCCCATGCCACTCCCACAATCTATACTTTGCCGCCTACTGCAGAAGCAGGTGATATGGCCCCATTCTTCGCTGCCATGTAGCTGCTGACTGCCCTCCTCAAATTTTCAATCCTTTCGCTATATTAGTGCGCTTGAGCCCTAACCACATAGTAGATCTCTGGCTGAGGGAACCGTATGGGACAGAGGCGGGCTGATTACAGGTGAAGGGCCGCTGACACATGCCCCGCTCCCTGGCCATGCCAACTAATGGTGTGTCTGAGGTTTTCCCACCGACTCCTTGGCTGGGGTTGTCATATGTCATCTGGGAGAAAGGATGACCTGTCAACCAATCAAGAAGAACCCTTTGGGTTTGCTGAACAACAACACGGCCCGCTATGATGACAGCATCAGTTGTGGCCTCACCGAGTGACCCCTGCTGCGACGTCCCCTTTGACTGTGCTGCGACCTGTCCAGTTTCCAGGAATGTTTGTGCCATCCCACAGCCACTCGCAAGGTGCATAGCCTGCACCCCACTCTGTCCTGACTGACTGTTGTTTCTAAAATTTACAGACACTGTTTGATGTGAACCTAGGTCCATTGAGAATGTAATATAGTGTTTTGGTAACAATAGTGTAGGACCACCTGCTTGAGGTCCCGTTGATGTTCTGAGGGCTAATAGCATTTTTTGATCAAAAATGTGAACTGAGAACCTCAAAAAACTTTTCAAATATCCTAGATAAGCAGAAATTCTTTTTCAAATTCCTATTCCCCTTTGATAGTGCTCCAGTTTTATAGTGTGGCCACTGTTATTGAATATGTATGATATACTACAGCCGCACCAGTTGTTGCACCAATGTTCATTTTTTTCAAAAATAGTTTTTGTTTGGATGTGCATAACCATATATTGTTTCATCACTACACCGATACCTCTATCCTGTGCTAGTTACTACACTGATGCCTCTACCCTGTGCCAGTTACTACACTGATGCCTCTACTCTGTGCCAGTTACTACACTGATGCCTCTACCCTGTGCCAATTACTACACTGATGCCTATATCCTGTGCCAATTACTACACTGATGCCTCTACCCTGTACCAGTCACTACATTGATACCTCTACCCTGTGCCAGTTACTACACCAATGCCTCTACCCTGTGCCAGTCACTACACCGATACCTCTACCCTGTACACCGATACCTCTATCCTGTGCTAGTTACTACACTGATACCTCTACCCTGTTCTCAGTGTGTCTCCTGTTTATAAGCATCTATCCTCTGCACACAATATTGCACTCATTTACAAAACAAACACTCGTTTTATTGAGCGACTGGGAGAAAGACCTTCACAAGTCTGTATCATATACACACTTGTTCCTGAACCAGCGTTATTATTTTGTTTTAGTTTGTGGGGTATTCTCCCTAAAGTCCAAGTTGTGTGTTTTTCAGCCCCATCTAGGCCTCAATTCCATCTGTTTTTTTCTGTAGGGTATTTTATAACCAAAGGTTAATTTGGCCTCTTGTTTGTGGGGTAATTTAGAGTAAAATACAGGGTGTATGTATTTTTGGCCCCATCACCCTCCAATTCCATTCTGTTCACTGTGTAAGGTATTTTATAACCAAAGGTTAATTTAGCCTATTGTTTTTACGGTAATATGGAGTAAAAATACAGGGTGTGTTTATTTTTCAGCCCCATATATACCTCATTTCCATCCGATTCACTGTGTAGTGTGTTTTATACCCAAGGGATAATTTATCCTCTTGTTTGTGGTTTAATTAGGTGTCAAATACAGGGTGTGTGTTTTTCTGCCCCATATACGTCTCAATTCCATCTAGTTCACTGTGTAGGGTATTTTATTATTGTATATTGTTAAAGATCTTGCGAAAACAAGTCACTTTGCAATATGTGTCCATTAACAGTGTCCTACCTATTCTGAGATTTTGTATGAGCTGCATCAGCTCCTGTGGTCTACAGCTACAGACCTGTTCAATCTCTCATAATAGGCTGCCAGCACTGGTTGCTATAGCTACAGACCTGGCTTCTACAGCAGCCTAGAAGAATACAGAAAACACGCCCCAGAAATCAAAAAGAAACCAAGAAAATAGGACTGGAAGGGTAACATGAAATCAATGTAGTGAGGAACACCCTTTAATTTATCAACTTTTTGTGGAGAATTCTGTGCCAAATTCTAGTGTATTGTGTATTTCAGCCTTTACATATCACTCAAATCCAGCCCTCCAGTCTAGGGATATTGCTATCGTGGCAAAGAGTTAATTTTTTCACTTATTGTGGTGATTCTGTTAAATACTGAATCATGTAGAGCCCCTCCCCAGAAAAAAAAAAAAAAAAAAAAGTGTGAAGAAGGTGTCAACAGTGATTTTGCATTGACGTCACTGATCATTTTGCCATTCGTTGATCCATTCAGTTCCACTTTAAATGGTCAATAAGACATCTATATGCTAAAGACAAAGGAAAACAGAATGGAGCCCAAAATAAGTAAATGGAATATTTGCATGTGTTCTGTGTTTTGTATCCACTCCTGCTTTTGGCTGTGACCTATGCCAACCAGGATAGCTGGAAACGTCCGGGTGTGGCGGATCCTCTGGGCCCACCGCGGGCTTAGATGGTAATACACTACGTGGGTACCGGAGCGCAGGTCCAGGTAGCAGGAGCAGGAGACAGGGGCACTGCAGAAGTTGCCGTAGAACGTATGCACAGTCCAGTATTTACAGAGTGAACTGCAGGCACAGTCCCAGGATGGAAGAGACACTGGGTATAGCAAGCCGGTGCAGCAGCAGGAGTTCACAGCAGCACAATGAACGTTACAGAAAAACATATAAGTAGAGTCAGCCAGCAGTACAGCAGCTAAGGTGTCAACTCTTGTGCTGGAAGACAACAACGAACTGACAACAGCTAAAGGCAGGAAGCTCCTTAAGACATCAGAGGTCACAGGTCATGGGCCGGACCAAAGAGCACTGATCTCTTAAATAGAGTGCAGTGCCGGGCGCGCGCCCCTAGAGGGAGCACGTGTGCACACAGGACGCCAGGGAGTAGGAGGAAGCAAGATGGTGATGGGCTTCAGGAGTGGGCAGGATCCAGGACATGCGTGCAGAGAGCCAGGGACACCAGGGAATGCCGCAGCAGCGGCCGGGACCCGAGAGACACGGGCACGCTGACGGTCCGTAGCAGGGGCTGCGGCCTGAACCGTGACATTGGCTACCTACTCATCTGACAATCCTGATACAAACAAAAGACCATGTCATACTGGCCTTACGGCTTCTCCGAAAACACAATCGGAGATTTGTTTGTCCCTTTTCATTCCTTGTGGCAGATTAAAAGAAGGGGAAAACCAACACATAGTGACAACGCATAGAGTGGTGGAAGGTGGAAACAGCATTAGAAAACCATAAGGTGGTCGACTGAGAAATTAGTCAGTTGGCAGCAGCATGAATATGAGCCACAAAGTGAGCAAATGACAGATTGTGGAGGTGGCAGAAGCATGATTTGGCCACAGACTGGCACAAGAACACAGTATGGAGGTTGGCGGCAGCAACAAGATAGCAAGCAACATTAGGTTGGAGAGTGGCACATGACTAATTTTGAGGTGGCGGCAGCTAGGACAACATGAGGAGGTGGCAAATAACAGCAACATCAAGCCAGAGAGTGACATGGTGACACTGGCCTGGAATGACAGAAGCAGCATGAGGTAGACCTGATGGTTAGATGGCATCGATAACAGAAGCTACATACTTGCACATGGAATGAGGGGAGGTGGATGTCAATATCAGTGCCTGGTAAAGATGGTGGGTGGTTGAAGGGAGCAGCCTGTTCAGCAGATGTTTGGCATCAGGTGGGTGCAGCATCAGAATAGTTGCTGAGGCAGGTAGCCAGAAGAATCAAGGGTTCAGGGTCTGCTCCAGGTGCTGCTGCTGATGGGTATCTAAATCACTGGGGGTGGGGGGGGTGAAGAAACAGGTCAGACCTGTTAGAGGATGGATAATGGCGCAGATAGGCAGTGGCCAACTGACTACATAGAATGTCTCTATAATACTTGAGTTTGTCCTCCGTCTTGGCAGGTGAAAAAATGCTCCCATTTTGGACCAGTAGCGAGCGTCCAAGAGCCATAAATCATCCCTCTGCCGGATGGTGATTATTCAGCTGAAAGCGCAAAAATGCTTGTACATGCCCTCGTCATCTCACGCCTACAATATTGCAACATCCTTCTATGTGGCCTCCCATCTAGCACCCTCGCTCCCCTTCAATCCATCCTTACCTCTGCTGCCCTCCTGATTCACCTCTCTCCTCATTACTCCTCTGCCTCTCCCCGCCCTTTGCCCCCACCGGATTCATGTGGCCGTGAGATGTAGTCGCCACGTCCCCAGTCCCCTGAACAGACAGATTAGGTAGCATTTGTTCCAGGACATGAAGCAGTGAAATGACATTGTTCATCCCGTAGTCCTGGCGACTGACAAATTATGTGGTCTCCTGAAAGAGCCTGAGCAAACGGCACATGTCATGCATGAGATGCCACTGGCTGACATCAAAATTACACAGTGGAGTATCCCTGTCTGCTTGGATCATCAAGAAATCATTAATGGCCTTTCTCTGTTCATCGATTTCTCCCTGTTTTGCCCTGTTCATCGTTTTCTCTCTGTGTTTCTCTGTTCTCTGTTCATAGTTTCTCTGTTCTGTTTAGCTCAAGGAGGGTGTGCTTGGCGGTGTAGAAATGGCTAAAGTGCATGCAAATTTTCCTGTCAAGTTCTCTGAACGGTGCATAGTCCATCACTTGAAAAGGGAGGGACATCAGTACCACCAACTTGGACAGGAGCACCGTCAGCTTCTGCACTTAGGGATGGCTAGACACATACTGCTGTCTCTTGGCAATCATCTCAGTGAATGACTGCTGGCACCATGAGTGTCGAGGAGCTGGAGCATCTGGACCGGTAGATGATGTGGAAGACAGGGAGTTGTCTTTGGCAGAGGTGGTGAAGCCTTGACTGCCTGAAATGGGAGTCGTGCCACTAGGTGCTTCTGCTTCCGAATGATGGACCACCACATCTGAGGCACGTTTCTCCCAGCCAACTGTATGGTGACGCTGCATATGTTGACACAGGGCCAACATTAGGTCCCTGGTCACACTTTACTTTCTGCCCACAGATTCTACCCGTAGCCATGTTCGCCTCCTTTGGTGTCTTGGTAGAAAAGTAACACACCGCCCAGTAGGTGATTTTACCACCAATGCTCCACGCTGACTGTTACCACCGTTGCCTCAGTGAGCTCCTGCACCGTTACTTTCTGGGACCTGCAAAGTGGATGGTCTAAATCGTGGCTGTTTGGCTCCCAACTTCGCACTGCTGCCACTCTGCTGACTCCCGGCCACACTACTGATTTGCCAACTGCGCCACTGCCTGATGCGCAAGGTGCCACTCTCTTCTCCCGATGATGATGATAAAGCCCTTGCTTCCAGGGCTGGGATGATGTGTAGTTGAAGGTAGGCGACCGCCTAAGGTGCCACTTCATACCAGCAGAAAAGGGGGCACAAGGAGGCATGGAGTGGGCTGAATTATCCATTTAGGGGGGCACTTTATGCCTTGTTTAACTAGGGCACCAGAATACCTTGTCCCAGCCTTGCTTGCTTCGCCCGGCTCCCAAGTGCAATCGGCTACATCGATTAGTGTTTGCCTGTCACCGCTGTCCTCCTCAACGGTGTCGCTGTACAGAGCCTGACCGCTCGCAACATAACCCCCCCCATACCACTCTCCTCATCACTACTTGCCCGCATCTGCACAAAGCAATGGATGTCCTCCCCACCTCTTTGCTGCCCACTGTCCTCAAATAGTTCGTCCTCACTGTATAGTGGCACAGAGCAAACAGCACATAGTAGTTCTATGGTTGTGGGCACCGAACGGGACAGAGGTGGGTTGAGGGCAGGTGATGGCTCCTGAACTAATCCCGGGAAATGCCAACTAAAGGTTGTGTCTTACGGATGCACCGACTCTTTGCCGCGGTTGTCAGATGTCATCTGGGAGAAAGTGGAATACCTAGTGTGTGGTCAACACATGTCCGCTAGATGACACCGGAAACTGTGGCCTCGCAGGATGACCCCTGCTGTGACGTCCACTTACTGTGCTGCGACCTGGGCCTGCTCCAGGAACCTACTTTTGCGTTTTTTGTTACCCCATGTGATCAGGCACACTAACAACCCTCACAGTTTTAAGTTCACTCTGAAAACTCATCTTCTTAGACAAGCCTACCAAGATCCCTAATTATTAACCTCCCACATTCTGTCACACATTCATCACTTCCTGCACTTTGGCACCCACAGGCACTTATCTGTATCTAGATGTATGGTTGGGATGGCAGGTTCATCCACTTTTTTATGTATACTACCCCATATTTATGTAATACATTGGCCTTTGGCACCCCAGATTGGGTTAAACCCCAAGCAACTTGCATTTTCACCTCTTTTTGTTTCACCACCAGGGGGCCCCCAATAGATTGTAAGCTCTTGCGAGCAGGACCCTCACACCTCGTGTCTCATCTGTAAGTAGCTTTTTTATAATATAATGTCTGGTTTGTCTGTGCTTGTACCCTCTATATTGTAAAGTTGCCGCTATATAAATAAAGATTATCATTATTATTATTATAGTTGGATCTTGGCCCTCACAAATGGTTTTAGGATTTGGTTTTCTCTGAGTTTTTTTGTCCTGTGTTGTGTGGCCCTAGCCTTGTATGCAGCAGAAATTCAAGGAATAATCTCGTTTTGTCTTTTTTTCTTGATGCAGGTTTTAACGCATTTAAACTATGCAGATTAGCCCCATCCAACAAGGCTAATTTGTGTCCTAGCTCCCAACGTGATTTCTGTGCAGAAAATGCAGAGAAAATTGCCCAGCACTCCTCTTCATTTTAATGCATCATATAATCACAATACTTTGTGTAAAAAAAAAAACAACAAAAAAAAAAACCCCGCACCATTTGCCAATTTAACCTATGGAGGACTTAGGATATGTGTTTTCATACATAGTTCAACCCCTTGACACCGAGACCTATTTGTTTTTTTTCCACATTCATTTCCCCCCCTCCCCATTCCCAGAGTCATCTTTTTTTTTACTTTTCCACCTACATACACATATGAGAGCTTTTATTTTGCGGGACAAAGGGCACTTTTCTTATGGTGTCATTCACTGTACCATAGAATATGCTGGGAAACCGCAAAAAAATTATAAGTGGGGAAAAGTGTGAAAAAAGTACTTTTTTATGGCATTCAATCTATGGTATAAATGATGTATTATCTGTATTCTACAGGTTGATGTGGATCTGGAAATACCAAACATGTAATGTTTTCGGCATTTTTTTGTAACATAACAAAAAAAAAAATCAAAACATTTTCTATTTTTCAATTTTTTTCTGACCAATAACTTTTTTGTACATCTACCTATGGACTTGAGTGAAGTGGAACTTTATGCAGGCTGAAGTATTGTACTTTTTATTGGTACCAGATTGGAATACATACCACTTTTTTGATCATTTTTATTCCAATTTTTAGGGGATGTGAAATAACCAAAAAAAAACCTCAATTTTGGCGTTTGGAATTTTTTTCTTCAATTGTGTTCAGCGTACAGGATAAATTATGTTATATTTTAATAAATCGGAGTTCTACGGATGCGGCAATACTAATTATATGTAACTTTTTTTTATTTGTAAAATGGCAAAAAGGGAGCAATTTGAACTATTAATATTTTTTATGCATTAAAACTTCACTACTAGGGGGCACTATCATTAACATAGCCTATTGCATTGTAACACAATGCAACAGGGTGTACCATTATTGGGGTTTTACTACTTCCTGCCTGTGGCAGAAAGTAGTAAGACAGAAAACATGGCAGCGATGGAAGACTCCACCAGAGTTCCAGCTGGCATGTTAACCGGTCGGTGCCGCGTGATCTCGCTGCGGAGGCCCCGACCAGAGTGAGGAACGGTGCACCGTTTCGCATTCATTTTGATGCCTAGGCCGTGTTTGGTGTGACATCTAAAGGGTTAAACAGCACAAAATGAAGCCAGCTCCACTCCGCTCAGCTACCAAGGGGTGTGAACACTCCTAGCGGGATTGTGGGATTGCACCACGAACCTGGTACAAAACCCCTTACTGCCATCAGTACGTACCAGTACATCCAGATGACATAAGGGGTTAATGCACAGTATGGTGCCTAAAACACCCGTTTTACACAACAAAATGCGCATTTAAACACATGACTAACACTGTATCTGCTGAGAGGAAAAGGCTGTCCATATAATACACACATATGAGACAGTCTTAATAAACACACGGACTCTCATTTACTAATGTGGTATCAGGACTTGAACTTAGGGACTCCTACTTCCTAGTTCCCTGTTCCCTCAGCTTTGGTGCTGAGAGAACAGCAAAACATTAGCAGATAAACAAACATAGCGAGGAACATACGTAACAACTAGGAAACCAGACATGGACAAGCCAGACAGAACAGACTGATCAGAGCCAGGTCAACACTAAGGCCGTGTTCACACGGCTTATTCCCGACGGATTTGTGCGCCGTATTGAGCGCACAAATCCGCCGTGAATAAGGGGCGGGCGGGGCGGGCGGCGCGCGGCGGGGGCGCCGCTCTCGGCCCATAGACAATGCATTGTTTACGGCGCGTCCGCGCAGTAAATAATGTGCATGTCACTTTCTCCCCCGCGGCGGATTCGCCGAGCGGGGAGGAGCGACGGATTCCACGGTTCTCAATGAGAGCAGGGGATGACCGTAAGTGCTGCCGCGGATTGGCGCCGTACTGCAGCGCAAATCCGGCGCGCAGTACGGCGCCAATCCGTGGCAGAATAAGCCGTGTGAACGAGGCCTAAGGGTGACCTGTATGAAGTGGTCAGTTTTAATGTTCTGGCATTAAATGCGCCAAAAGTGATTAGTCTGTCTAATTTCCCGATGTACGGCATATCGAATGAACATGTTTGACGCATTATGCACCACATTCGTACCATTTATGAATGTGGCTCAGCAAAACTAAGCGCACTATTGCTCAAACAGGCAGACCTATTTCGATGTGGTCTGTCTGAGCCTGATTTGTCATTAGGGCAAAAAATGGCCACTATTTCTCAACTTATACCAGTCAAATAATAAAAAGTAATTTATGATAATCAAAGTATATAAAATCAAATTCTATAAATTTCATAATAAATTCTATCATATAAAATATACAATTATATAATATCTCAAAAAGATAAAATTATCATAATATAATAATATCATCTAAATAATATAATATAATCTAAAATGAATTTAAAATGAAATATAAATGTATTAAATCAATACAGCATCTACCATAAATCCCATTCTCAATCGTGTATTAACGAAGTGATTACAAACACATCATAGCTAGAAATAAAATGAAAGGTGCTAGAATAGCACGTCAGTGAATAGAAACTATGGTAGTGATCTTGCATGTTCCACCAGAAGTCTCAGCAAGACCTGTGGTGTGCCGCCTATTGCCGCATGGCAAATACACGTTTGGCACATTTACTAATGCATGTTTGGCGCATTACTAATGCGACAAAGTTCCTTGGCGCGCCAAACACAGATACGAGGTGCCTTGATCCTTAGCGACCATTTATGAGCGCACATTCACCACTTTCTTTTACTCAGGCACATTTTTCACTAGAAAAAAGACCCAAGACTCAGGCCCAGAGGAGTGGGAGAGACTGCTTAATAAAGCCCCAGGTGAAGGATGATAGGCTAGGGAATCCATACCCAGCTTAACCTGCACAGGTAAACCCTGAGCCAGCGGGTACAGAAGCTCTGGGCAAACCATGAGCCAGCAGGCAAAGGCACTCTGGGTGAATCATGAGCCCGCGGGTACAGATGCTCTGGGCAAAGCATGAACCAACGGGGACGAGGTTTGAAGCTTTCCATTGATTCCTTCAAGAAATGACATGACACTTCTTTTTCAGCGCCCAAAACAGCTTCCAAAGAAACGCCTAAAATGCACGTAAAAACTTCCTTGTGTGTGAACTACAATACTGTTTTACGTAGGAAATCAATGAAAATGAACTGGAGGCTTTTTTTATGCCGTTTTGGGAGCGGAAAATCACTCCGAAAATCAGCCGTGTGAACATACCCTAAGACTCCAAACCAGAACCAGAATAATCTTGCCCAAAATGGAGTCTGTTGTAAACACCTTGAGGCAACAAGTGGCTGAGCTTCATGCATTTAGTGCCACTTATCAAGAACGATTTTCTAAATTGCAAACCCAGGTGCTGGGTCAACAAAAGGAAGTAATTGAGCTTCAGAGGCAACTTCTGGATATGTATAACGCTGGCTCAGATTCTAATACTCGCATTCCTCTGCCAGCAAAGTTTAACGGGTTTCATCAACATTACCGAAGGATTCCTGAATCAATGCCATATTTATTTCCAAATGCAATCTGCTCCTTTCACTAGTGATAGAGAAAGAGTGTTGTTTATCATCAATCTTCTGACAGATAAAGCTCTTGCATGGGCCTTGCCCTATGGGGAACAGAATTGTGACTTTCTCAATGACTTAGATAACTTTATCACTGTTATGGATCAAGCATTTGATGACCCAAATCGTTGTGCCATACCCTAGGCCAAATTATATAATCTTCGGCAAGGATGGTGCTCAATTGCTGAATACACAGCAAAAGTCAGTCACTGGGTAGCTGACACCACATGGAATCCAGCAGCCCAGAGGAGTCAATTTTGACGAGGATTATTATAACTGGTGAATTTGACAGAATTAAGACCCCTGATCATTTAGAGGATTTTATTCAATTGTGCATCAGAATCGATCAGAGACTTACTGAACCTAGAAAGGAGAAACTGTGGATATTTGGAAACAATCCAACCTACTCCTTCAGTCAAGTGGCATTGAACAACCAGCAAAGGACTGAAACTACACCTGAACCTATGCAGATTGATGTTATCCGAAAACCATTTATTGCAGTAGAAAAAGAAAGATGCCATACAGAAACTCTTTTCCTCTATTGTGAGGGCTGAAGCCATTACTCCATTAATTGTCCCAACAAGATTCAACAAAGATTCAAAGCCTGCACATGTACCAAGACAGAAAGCAATTTTGACCTTTCTGAACTGCCGGATTCTGTTGTGCAGTCCATCTCATCTGTGAATCTAGACAAAAATTATTCTCCATCTTCTCATTTCGTCATTCCAATAAAGGTCAAAATTGGAAGCCATAAAAAACAATGTTCAGCCATGTTAGATTTCATGGAATGGACTTACAATGTGCATTTAATAATAACATTGCAAGTAGAACAAAATCCACATTGATATGGAAAATGAAGCTGTAACTCATGAGACAACAGAACTTGGAATCTGTATTGAACCTTATTATCTTGAAACGATCAGTTTTCATCTCATTTTGTCTTCCAAGTTTCTGGTGATTTTAGGGATTCCATGGTTTGCTATTCATAATCCTTCTATCAGCTGGGAATCGAGGACTGTTACCTTTCCTTCTGAATACTGCAAGGACAATTGTTGCCCAGAGTTATCTGTTCAAAAACAAATACAAGTTTCCAAGATTTCTCAGCGGAGTTATAATTTGCCAACTCAATGCCAAAAGTTTGGCAATGTCTGTAGAAAGAAAAAAAGCTGATCAATTAACTCCTCATCTTCCTTACGATTGTCCCATTGAGTTGCTTTCTGGAGCCACCATTCCTTTTGGGTAAATTTACAACCTCTCTGAACCAGAATTAAAAGTACTCAGGGAATGCATAGATGAAAATTTAAAGAAAGGCTTCATTTTACCTTCCTCATCGCCACCTGGGACACCTTTGTTCTTTGTGGAAGAGAATGACTCAACCTTTCTGCCATGTATCGACTACCGAGCACTAAATAAAATTACTATTAAAAATAGGTATCCTCTTCCTTTAATTCCTGAGTTGCTGGAAAGATCTGCCAAGATTTTTTATCAAACTAGATTTAAGAGTGGCCTACAATCTCATACACATTTGTCCAGAGGGTGAGTGGAAGACAGTCTGTAGAACTACCATACATATGGACATTTTGAATAACTGGTTATGTCATTCAGCCTTTGCAATGTCCCTGTGTAATGATCCGACAGGTGTCAGTAGGACTGGACACGTCGATTGCTGGGTAGTTGGTGGATCCTCAGTGATCACTGCAGGCAAGTTGCTATGGTGGAGACCCCCGGTGACAGCTAAAGTGCATAACAGGGACACCGGATACAGGTAGTGGGTCACAGCCCAGGTATAGTCATAGAGGAGTAGCAGGTCCCAGGCTGGTAATGGACTTGGTACAACAGCAGATAACTGCAGATATAGCACGCTGGTGCAGCAGCAGGAACAACAGAGATGTACAGGTAGCATACTGGTAACACACAGGTAACGCAGGGTGAACAGCAGTAACACAGTAACAGGGGTCAAGCTCTATGTAGGAACAACAACCAGAACTCACCAAGATCAAAAGCAGGAAGTTAATTTTATCAGTAGAGGTCACAGGTCATTGGCTGGGTAATTTGGACACCATCCCTTTAAATATTAGAAGACTGACGCGCGCGCTCTAGAGTGTGTTCGTGTGCGCAGTGGAAGCCAGAAACGACTGGTGCAAGCAGGATAACGGACAGGCATCGCCACCAGGACCGCAGCAGGCAGGGAAAGCACAGCACAGACCCTGCCATGCCCGTGGTCCGCAATGTGATAGCAGCTGAGGCATGGGCACAACCGCAGTCTATGACAAGGGATGCTGCATGCCTCGGGGACCCCCTTTGAAAACCTTCAGCATTTTTTTAAATAATTTTGTTTTGAGACTTTTTGGGAAAACCATTTGTGGTTTTGTATCCTTGTTTGACATTCTTTTAGACACCTTGGGGGAAAATTGCAGACATGTTCAGTTAGTACTGGAATGACTATAGAAGAATAATCTTTATATCAAACTGGAAACAATGTGAATTTGAGCAAATCAAAATTAAATTTCTCGGATAGCTCATCTCTCCAGACGGACTAAGTATGGATCCTAGTAAAATCAAAGCTGTGGTGGAATAGTCCATTCCAAGTTAAAGGATATTTAGCGGCAATTTATAGGGTTTGCAAATTTCTACAGGAGATTTATAAAATGCTTCTCTAAGATCATCTTACCAATCACTTTTCTTACAAAGAAAACCAAAGCATTTTTTGTGATCTCCGAAGGCACAAGTAGCTTTTGACAAATTAAAGACTTTAATTTACTTCCGCGCCCATACTTGTCCATCCAAATCCTGAATTACCTTTTATTGTTGAGGTAGATGCCTCAGACTCTGCTGTGGGAGCTGTCCTGTCTCAAAGAAATGGAGACAAGATGCAACTTCACCCATGTACATTTCTTTCTCATACCACATCAACTGCAGAAAGAAACTATGACATAGAAAATAAAGAACTGTTAGTCATTAAAGTTGCCTTCTCTTGATGGAGAAATCTTTTGGAAGGAGCCAATCATCCCCTAACTGTCCTTACAGACCACAAAAATTTAGAGTTCATCCGTACAGCTAAGAGATTGTCTCCAAGACAAGCATGGTGGGCCTTATTTTTCTCTAGATTCAATTTTGTTATTTCTTATCGACCAGGTTTAAAAATGGCAAGGCTGATGCTTTGTCCAGGATTCTTGCTGAACCACAGGAAAGGTCTAAAACGGAGTCCATTACTTTGCCTTCCAAAAATTTTGTAAGAATGCGTGACTCCAGAGAACTTTCAACAAGGCTCAGAGATGGATGCCAGAAAAACTCTTTTCTCAACTACACTTGTAAACATGTGGATCTCTCTTTTAAAGAGGGGTTCTGGAAGCAGGGACACATGTTCCTGAATCTGCTCTACTTGAAGTCCTCAAACTAGTCCACAATTCTAAATTTTCAAGGCATCTTGAAG
Source organism: Phyllomedusa bahiana (assembly GCA_025379985.1). Lineage (NCBI taxonomy): Eukaryota > Metazoa > Chordata > Amphibia > Anura > Hylidae > Phyllomedusa > Phyllomedusa bahiana. Next base: position 85,160 of record JAODAL010002124.1, on the reverse strand, counting down.
TAATGAAAACTTACAAACTACTGCTTTGTTTAGTTTGGTGGCCAAATTGTAAGAAAGATGTTAAAAAATATGTTTCCTCTTGCTTAACGTGCACAAAACAAGGTACCATGATCTTCTCCGCTAGGTCTTCTTCAACTACTTCCAGTTCCATCCAGACCCTGGTGATCAATTTCTATGGATTTTATTGTGGATCTTCCTCCATCTAAGGAAATGACTACCATCCTTGCTGTTGTGGACCAACTCACAAAAATTGCCAATTTGGTACCAACCTACTGATGAAAAAACTGCAGAATTAATGGTCAAGGAAATAATTAGGTGTCCAATTCACATCAAGATCTTGGAAAATCTTCTGTACAGCTTTATGAGTCACTGTCAATCTATCTACTGCCTTTCATGCTCAGTCCAATGGCCAAGTACTACACAAACTCTGGAACAGTATCTCTGCTGTTTCCTACCTTCAAGATGACTGGGTGGAGTATATACCAAAAGCAGACTTTGTCTACAACTCCAAACATAGTTCTACATCACAAAGCCCATTTTATGCCAACTTTGGAAGAAAGCAGCAGGTAAACATCGCAAAGCTCCTCCCAACTTTAAAGTTGGTGATAAGGTTTGACTATCTACTAAAAACATCTGTTCCCTCTCCAAACTTGGGCCTGAAATTCAAAGCACCTTTTCAATTTTCTGCACAAATTAACCAAGTCGCCTTCCATTTAAAACTTCCTAACAGACTGAAAATTCATCCTGTGTTCAATGAGAACCTCTTTCCTGAAAGAAATCAGCCAGCTCCTGCACCAGTAAAAATCCAAAGGAAAGAAGAGTAAATTGTTGAGAAAATTTTGGACGAATATTCAGAGGGTAAGAGCAATATCTTGTACAAAGGACGTGTTATGGACCAGAAGAAAATTCAATGCAACCAGAAAATAATGTTCACGCCCCTAGGCTTACAAGGGCCTTTCATCAGAGACATCCTGAAAAACCTGAGATGTCCAGAGGCCATCCTGAAAGAAGAGGACTACTGTCAGGGCTTGAACTTGGAGACCCTTTCATCCCAAGCCACAGGTCTTCCCACTGACTTATTTAGCTCTCTGGACAACTCCAGTGCTGAAGGCTCTTCCTACCTGCTCCCTAAAGGGTCGTTGCTCGAACTGTGCATTGACCATTGGCTTTCCTCCTGATTATGCTTCCTGTCTGCTTCTCAAGTACTGAAACCACCCTCACGTGTATGGATCTCTGACTCTGCTGACCATGCTTCCTACAAGTAGGTACCCTAAGGCGAAGTTCACACGGCAGCGGGCGCGGGGGGGGGACGGGGGGGCGGCTGCTCGCCGGCCCCATAGGCATCCATTATCCACGGCGCGTATCCCTCCGGGGGATGTCACTTTCTCCCCGCTCCGCGTATTCGCCGAGCGGGAAGGGGAGACGGAATCCATAGTTCTCTATTTTAGAACTGTGGAATTACCGTAATGCCTGGGACGGATTTCAGCCGTATTTCAGTGCAATACGGCACGCAATATGGCTGAAATCCGTCCCCAAATCAGCCATGTGAATGAGGCCTAACAGTTGCAACATAAGTCTCCACACCAGATTGCAACATGGTTGCACAAGAAGATTTAAAATGCCGCAAACATTTTTTGGCACAGCATGTTGCAGGCACATTTATTATGGGCTTTCTGCACACTGCTTAACATGGGGGAGTGGTTTAGCATGAACATGTGGCCACAATGCCACATGCGGCTCAATATTCTGGAGTAAAAACTAAGCCAAAAAAAGAATGGTCGAAAAAGCTAGACAAGTTGCATCAATTTATCAATCAGCATGAGCCACGGTGATTAATCTGGTGCATTTTTAGGCTGCCTGGCTAAGTTTATGCTGTTTAATTATTAGACAGCGATAGTGAATGAGGACCACTCTTCTGCGACTAATAGGCCAAGGTCCCCCAAGCCCTGCTAGTGAGATTTTACTTATCACAAATCAAAATATATATTGAGGTTGAGATAAAAGATAAACAGTACAACTAAAAAATACATTAATATTGTATCAAGATAAAAATATCAGCTGTACCTTCTTCTGTTGTTGAACCCCAGCCAGCAACATAACAATCAGTCATGAGTGAAATAGGTGTCTCTTTCAGAGGAATGCAAGCTGGTTGAATTGCGTTACTGTAAGTGACTGGCTTTTCCACAGCAAACAGGGCGATGTCATTGGCTTCTCCTTCTCATCATTTTCTCAGAAAAAGTTTGAGATAAATAACTCGTATCTGGGGCCACAGCTGACAATATCTGTAGTCCATAAACAATTTTCCAACCTCTAATAAACCTGAAACAGTAGAAATTGGAAATAAACAATTAGATACCCTATGTATACTAAACCAGCAGCCTATTTAACTCTTCATCAACACTTTGTGGGCATAACTTTTTAATGCTTTTACCTGCCTATGGGATTTTGAGATTGTTTTTTGTTTTTATAATGAAACCTTGTACTTTTAATTAGGAATTCATTTTTTTCCCATATACTTTGTTTATATATAAATTACACTAAAAAAATTATTTTTTTCACTAAACAGACATCACAAGCTCTATAGCCCAACTTAAACATCTGCTATCCTAACGCTCTGCCTATGAACTTTATGTTGATCAGTGTTATGACTAACCAGTTTTGTGGAAAGCCTTCCCAAACATAGTGTACAGTTAGGTCATATGTCGGTAAGGGGTAAGAAAAGTGGAATTATTATTAACAAGTGGAGTATGTACAATGAGCCTTAGATAACATGAGCAACAGAGACATCTTCAAAACAAGTTTTAATAGATTAGTTGTAATATTTATGCGTATTTTTCATAGCATTATGATTGTATGACTAGATAATACTGTATATCTAGACCTGCAATCCTTGATGCTTCCCTATTAATTCTTCCTGTTAAACTGCATAGGACATATACAGAGTAACATAGTAGATAAGATTGCAAAAAGACACAGGTCCATCAAGTTAAACCTATAACCCTATAATGTTGATCCAGAGAAAAAAAAAAACTGCACCAAAACCGTGGTACCGCAATGTTAAAATACCGTCAGATTTTTTACGGTATTTTAACATAAGCTGTGTAGACATAGCCTAACTGGGCAAGAAGTACATGTGTAATATAGCACTGTCATTTCATTCTCACACAATTGCAAATTCAGAAATGTGAACCATGGGTTTAAAAGACTTTGAGTGTCAGTGTACCTTCTGTTAGAAGGAAACAAGAGTTTCTTCTGTGACCTAGTTATTCATCTGCCGGCTTCTGTCAGCTCGACTCTTGCCTTTGATACCATTTGACTCTTTCTTACTGTACAGTCCCCACTGGGATTGGAGAGAATATCTGTTTTGTTAGTTTGTTTCATCAACCAGTGAACCTGGGTTTTCTGCATTTACAGATGTTTTGCTGTGTGTCAGAAGCTGTTGACAGCAGAGTCTCAGAAGAACAGTTATTTTTGATGTATCATGGTTGATGCGCAAGTGTAATTTTTGTAGTACCTTAAAGGGGTTGTCTCACAACAAGGATTACATGTTATTTTAAAGATCTTGCTAAAACAAATCACTTTGCAATATGTGTCCATTAACAGAACCCTACCTATTCTGAGATATCTCCTCTTGTACGGACTGCAGCTTAGTAGAAACTGGTAAACACAAATTCAAAATGAAACCCAGAAAACAGGACTGAGGTAAGATGAATCAATGTATTGAGACAACCCCTTTAACAATGCAAAATTGTATTGTAACAAGCAATCCAGTATTCTCTTCTGCGTGCCTGCACCACATGTCCTACCACCCATATGTGCCTCACAAGTGCAGCCAACAAGAGACCTGGTTGATAGGAGAAGAAAATCCGAAATATATCTGGTGGAAACTCATTTTTGTCCAATGATGATGTACTTTGGTCCGAGAGGGCTAAACAATCAACACAAGAAGCTAAGAGTAAAATAGGATCTCCTCTTTAGTCACAGCCAGATTATGGTACATGCACCAGAAATATATGAAATTTACAACACATTATTTTGAACTGTGTACACTGCAGTCTGGTGAAAGTTCAGCCCTCTATAATTATATTTACTTTATACTGGTTAAAGGAGTTATACCACAATAAAAATTACATTCCATTGCATACTTATTGCCAAAATAGCTAATTTTGTTCACTTCTGATAAGTACATATATTTGCAGTGTTTATACAACACTCCAATCTACATAGCCTGGTTGGTGTAACTTGTATCACTTGTTGATAGTAGTTATGATCATCTGGTGCTTTTTCTATTATCTGGTCGAGCATGCCCAGTTTGTACTACTAAGAGTCTCACTACAGCTACTAACTGCCATGGAGGGAAGCCTTAAAAGTATGGGGGTGGTGTGAAATGTAGTTTTAGTCAGTTGAGAAATAGTTATGTGACCACCACAAAGTCCTGTCCACTATCTAAAAGGCTGGTGAAATGAAGAGTGGAGGAGTGGAAACATAGGATCAAGGACAAAAGGTGATGCAAAAGTTATTTTTATTCTGATACATATTAGTTAACTCAGCTAAATGGTATGTAATGTTGTGTGTATCCTTGATGATGGTACAACCCCTTTAATCAGAACCTTACTGATGAGAATTTCTTGTAATACAATACTACCTTTGCCTCATCATGATGCAAGCCAACACCTTACTGCCACAGCCAGTTTTGACCTGTATGACAGAGCCCCAGTTTTCAGTCACATTACATGGGAATAACTTTTTAATGCTTTTACCTAGCCATGTAATTCAGAGACTGTTTTCTCATGACACATTGGGCCTTACGTATGAAAAATATCTAGCAGGAAGACTGTCTTTTTCCTACAGCAACCAACCAGAGCTCAGCTTTATTTTTTCCAGAGCACTATATGAAATAAAAGCTGAGCTCTGATTGGTTGCGATGTGTAACAAGGACAGTCTTACTGATAGATATTTTCATACATAAGGCAAATTGTGCTTTAAGTTAGTAATACATTTTGGTCAAAACAATCCTTGTTTATTTGGGAAAAATAACAAAATGTCCTGAAAATTTTGGAAAAATTTGGCTTTCACCATGAAAAAATATTTTTTAGACAATAAAAAATTTTCTGAGAGCTAATTGTCTGACATCCATAACTTTTTTTATTTTTCTGTATACGGAGCTGTGTAAGGACTTTTTTATAGGACGAGTTGATGTTTTCATTAGTACCATGTTTGGCAACGCAAAACATTTTGAAAACCTTTTGATCCATATTTTGGGGAGGCAGGATGAAAAAAAACAGGAAATTCTGGCAGTGTTTTTTATTTGTATTTTTTTACAGCGCACACCATGCAGTATAAGTAACATGTTAGTTTTACTCTGTGGGATGATATAATTACAGTGATGCTCAAGGTATTCAAACATAATTTTTATCAAACAATGTTTATGCACCGCTATCTTCTGATAGTCATAATGCAGTAGCCCTTCATAATAATTATAAAGTATAACTTTTATGCAATATATATATAATACACATATATATATATATATATATATATATATACACATACACACTATATATATATATATATATATATATATATATATCCGTAAAAGTTATATTTAAGTTATACGTACATACAGTTGAAACCAGATATTTATATACAATATATAAAAAAGACACATATACATGTTTCTCTCATTATCTGACATGAAATCAGAATAAACCTTACCCATTTTTGGTCAATTAGGTTTAACAAAATTATTTATATTTGCCAAATGCTTGAATAATGAGAGAGATAATTTTTAAGGAACTTTTATTACTTTCTGCAAAGTCAAAAGATTACAAACATTTCATTAGTATTTGGTAGCATTGCCCTTAAACTGTATGACTTGGGTCAAACATTTTGGATATCCTTCCACAAGCTTCTCAGAATAATTGGTAGGAATTTTGGCCCATTCCTCCTGACAGAACTGAGTGTACCTGACACATGTTTGTAGGTCGCCTTGCTCACACCTGCTTTTTCAGCTTTGCCCATAAATTTTCAATAGGGTTGAGATCAGGTTGGTTATCCTCAAGCCACTTTCTAACCAGTTTGGCAGTACGCTTCAGGTCTTTGTCCATTTGGAAAATCCATTTCCTCCCAAGCTTTAACTTCCTGGCTGATGTCTTGAGTTGTTGTTTCAGTATTGCCACATAATCTTCTTTCCTTATGATGCCATCTATTTTGTGAAGTGCCCCAGTCCCTCCTGCAGCAAAACAGCCACACAACATGATGCTGCTATCCTGGTGTTTCACAGTTGGGATAGTGTTCTTAGGCTTCCAAGCTTTACCCTTTTTTCCTCCAAATGTAATAATAGCCATTATGGCAAAACAGTTACATTTTAGATTCATCAGACCACAGGACATGTCTCCAAAAATGTAGGTCTTTTTTCCTGTGTGCATTTTCAAACATTAATCTAGCTTTTATATAATCTAGATTTTGTATGTTTCTTTTGCAGTAATGGCTTCTTCCTGGCAGAGTGGCCTTTCAGCCCATGTTGATACAGTCTTTGTTTCACTGTGAATAATGACACAATCTTACCAGCTTCTGCCAGCATCTTCACAAGGTCTTTTGCTTTTGTTCTTGAGTTGATATGCACATGTTGGACCAAAACACGTTCATCTCTGAGACACAGAACCCATCACCTTGCTGAGCGGTATGATGACTGGACATACCCATCTTGTTTTTACTTGCGTATAACTGTTTGTACAGATGAACAAAGCACCTTTAGGTATCTGGAAACGGCACCCAAGAATGATCCAGACTTGTGCAAGTCAACAATTCTCTTCCTGATATCTTTGCTGATTTCTTTAGACTTTCCCATGATGTTACACACAGAAGCAGTGCGTTTCTGGTGTGATTTAAAATATATCCACAGGTGTGTCTCTAATCAACACAGATGTTGCCAATAAACCTGAAGCTTCAAAAGACATTACATCATCATTTGGGCTGTCCCAAAGGCATAGTGATCTTCGTATATGTAAATTTGTATTACTTTTGCAGAAAATAGTAAGAATGCCTTAAAAATTACCTCAAATGCATACGTGTCTCTTTCTATAGTATATGTAAACTTCTGGTTTTTAACAGTGTATATACACTGTTAAAAAACATAAAGGGAACACTAAAATACCACATTCTAAATCTCAATAATTGAAATATTCCAGTTGCAATTCTTTATTCATTACATGGTGGAATGCTTTGTGAATAATAAAACATAAAAATGATCAATGAAAATCAAAATTAATATCACATTAAGGTCTGGATTTGGAATGATACTCAAAATCAAAGTAGAAAATCAAATTTCAGGATGATCCAACTTAAGTGGAAATGCCTCAAGACAAGGAAATGAGACTCAGTAGTTTGTGTGTGGCCTCCACCTGTCTGTATGACCTCCCTACAACACCTGGACATGCTCCTGATGAGGCGGCAGATGTTCTCCTGAAGGATCTCCTCCCATTCTAGGATTAAAGCATCAACTCCTGAATAGTCTGTGGTGCAACATGGAACGAGACATAATATCCCAGATGTCCTCTATTAGATTGAGGCCTGGGGTACGGGCAGGCCAGTCCATAGCATCAATGCTTTCATCATGCAGGAACTGCTGACACACTTCAGCCACATGAGGTCTAGCATTGTCATGCATCAGAAGGAACCAAGGGCCCACAGCACCTGCATATGGTCTAACAATGGGTCTGAGGATTTCATTCCAGTTCCTAATAGCACTCAGGGTACCGCTGGCTAGCACATGGAGGGCATCCTCCAAGTCATGCTGGAGGATGTTGCAGGCAGCAGAATGTTCTTTAAGGTGTCTCCAGACTCTGTTCCATGTGCCCAGTGTGAACCTGCTCTCCTCTGTGAACAGCACAGGTCGCCAATGTCAAATCTGATAATCTTGGTGTTCTCTAACAAATGTCAAACACCATGCACAGTGTTGGGCTGTAATTACAACATTGACTTGTGAATGCCAGGCCCTCATACCACCCTCATGGAGTCTGTTACGGACAGTTTGAGCAGACACATGGATATTAGTGGCCTGCTGGAGGTCATCTTTCAGGGCTCTGGCACTGCTCCTCCTGTTCCTCCTTGCATAAAGGAGGAGGTAGCGGTCCTGGTGCTTGGTTGTTGCCCTCCTACAGCCCCCTTCATGTCTCCTGGTACCTGCTCCATGCTCTGAACACTGTGTTGACAGACATAGCTAGCCTTCTTGTCACAGCCAACATCGATGTGCCATCCTGAATGAGCTGCACTACTTGAGCGACTTATGTGGGTAGTAGGCACTGCCTCATGCCTCCTATAGGGGTGAGAACAATGACAATGCAAAAGTGACAAAAACAGCAGCCAAAAACAGAGAAATGGTCTTGTTTTTGGCTGCTGTTTTTGTCACTTTTGCAACCACTCCTTAATAGGGGTTGTCTTGCTAATTGCCTATCATTTCTACCTATTGTCTGTTCCATTTGCACAACAGGAGGAGAAATTGACCATTCACAATCAGGGATGATTCATAACTGGACAGGTTGATTTCACAGAAGTATGATTGACTTGGAGTTACATCGGGTTGTTCAAGTCTTCCCTTTATTTTTTTTTAACAGTGTATATATCACCTCTCCAGAATCAAAATGTTCTAACTCCATTTTACACTTTTCTTGAGATATACCTGCCATTTTGTTCAAACACCACTAAAGCAATATCGTAAAATAACACGTGGTCATATCTCTTAGCATTAGTGCACTTACCGACACCATGACTTGATAACACGTTCATGGTTGGTAAGGGGTTAAGGTGGTGACATAGTATTAGGGTATGTTCAAATATGGGATTATTCTCACGTGGAATCAAAGTCCACATACCATAAATAGAATGAACTAGGGCACTTTTTTCCTGCAATTTTAAAATCTGTGATCCAGAAAAAAAAAAAGAATTCATGCACGGATTCCACATTGGGTGGCTAAATCCTGGATTAACCCCACTGAAATCAGGCAAAAATTGTTTATATGTTTTAAAATCTGTGACTTAAATCCACACAGCTGTGGATTTCAGATGCAGATTTCACATCAGATATTTTTACACTGGGGAAATCAAATGTGTTAAAATATCTTAACGTGTACACAAAAGTTTTGCCGTGTTGTTGTGGGTTTCATCACACAAAGTCAATTTCCACGATATGAGCAGAAACTTGGTCAATTATTGCAACTTAAACAGTCAAAGTGAACCAGCCAGGTGGGTTATACTGCCCTATCTGAGAGCATGCTGTGATAGAGGGAGGCAAAATGAGCTCTGTGATATATAGGTTTACATAACAGAGTGAGAGAAACTGAGCTATGTATTATATAGGGTTATATGATAGAGGAGAGGAGCTGAGCTCTGTAATATATAGGTTTTTATGATAAAGGAGATAAGCTGAGCTATGTGATATATAGGGTCATATGATAGAGGACAGAAGCTGAGCTCTGTAATATATAGGTTTCTATGATAGAGGAGACAAGCTGAGCTCTATGATTAGGGGGTTGTATTTTTAGAGGAGAGAAGTGAGCTCTGTGATAAAAAGGGGTTATATGATAAAATTTTAAAGGGGAAGTAGCCCCGGGGAAAATATTTAAGGTTTTAATGTAGAGGACAAAAAGCTGAGCTCTTAGTATTTGGTTTCTATGATGGGGAAGGAGACAAGCGGAGCTCTATGATATATAGGTTTTTATGATAGAGGAGAAGCGAGTCTGTGATATATAGGGTTTAAAAATGATAGAGGGGGAAGGTAACCCGGGGGAAAAATTAAGGGTTATATAAATAGAGGGAAAAAGCTGAGCTTTTAATATATAGGGTTAATGATAGAGGAGAGAAGCTGGCTCTGTGATATTTTGGGGGTTAAATATAAGAGAGGGTTTGAGCTTTTGTGATATATGGGGTTTAATATATAGAAAAGGGGAAGCTAACTCTGTAAATTTTATAGGGTTATGTGATGGAGGAGAAAGCGAGCTCTGTTTTAAAGGGGTTACATGAGGGGGAGGAGAAAGTGAGTCTGTGATATTTTGGGTTTTAAAATGAAAGAGGTGAAAGGTTTTGCTCGGGTGATATAAAAGGGTTTTTTATGATGGGAGGAGAGAAGCTAGCTTTTGTAATATTTAGGGTCATAATGAAAAGGGAAAGAGAAGGGTGGGCTTTGTGATATATAGGGTTTTTATGATAGGGGAAAGAAAAGCTAAGTTTTCTGTAATTATGGGGTTATATGAAAAAATATTTTTTAGGCCACTTAACCGTGATAGAGGTTCTAAAGGCGCTGTTTGTACGAAAAAAGGGCACTATCCTTGCAGGTTATTAAACCTTTTATTGAATAAAAACTCCAAATAAAACAAAAATAAAAAACAAATTAAAATAAAAAAATTTGCTAGCCTGACAGGTTCGAAACCGTTTCCCCACGTGCTTCCTCTGGAGAAATTTGGGGTGAAACCAAATTTAACCCCTTTATAACCTCATGTTGCTATGGAAAACCCGGAAATAAATTCATTTTAAACAAAAAACGCCCATCCCATTCAAATATGAACAAAAAAAAAAAAAAACCCATTTTACAATCATTTTTAAAAAAACCATTTCCTTTGTGTGGATTTTTTAAATATAAAACGGGTATTATTTTTTTCCTTTCTTCAAGGCATTTTAAAAAGTCAGCGTCCTCACGAGCCCCTGACCTTTAAAGGTGGGGCACTGCCAAATTTTTGATTTTTTAAATTTTCATCTTTTTTTATTAAAATTTCCAAACTATATTGGTGGGGCCCTGCACTGCCCTCCCCCCCCCTTCCTGGTTTTTTTTCATTTTTTGTCTTGGGGGCAATAAGGGGCCAAAACGTCTATACAAATTTTTGGAATACACATGGGGTTATATGATAGGGGGCCCAGAAATGAGCTCTGTGATAAAATTGGGTTAATATGAAAGGGAAAGAGAAGCTGACCCTCTGTGATATATAGGGTTATATGATAGGGGGAGAGGGGCTGACTCTGGGATTTTTAAATGGGCTATTTTGATAGAGAGAGAAAGCTGAGTTGTGTTTAAATAGGGTAAAATGATAAAAAGGGGGAGAAGTTTGAGCTGGGGTGATTATATGGGGCTTAGGGGAAAGGAGGAGAGAAGTTTGGAGCTCTGGGAATAAAAAGGGTTTTTTGGGGTAGAGGAGAAAAGCTGACCCCCCCCTTTTAATATATAGGGCTAAAAGATGAGGAAGAAGCGGTTTGGGTGAATTTTAAGGGGAAAAATTTGATAGGGGGGCAAAAAATTAGTTTCTGTGATATATGGGGTTTATGATGGGGGGAGAAGCTGGCTCTGGGGAAAATGGGGCCATTTATAGAGGGGGAGAAGCGAGCTTTTGTATATTTTAGGGCTATATGATAAAAAGGAAGGAAAACCCTGACCCTCTGTGAATATGGGGGTTTTATGATAGAGGAGAGAAGCTGACTTTTGTAAATTATATAGGGTTATATGATAGGGGAGAAAAGCTGAGCTCTGTAAATATATGGGTTTTTAAAGGGGGGAAAAGGGCTGAGCTCTGTGTTTAAAATAGTGTTATAGTTTGGGGGGGAGAAAGTGAGCTTGGATATATGGGGTTTATATGATAGGGGAGAAAAGCTGGGCTTTTGTGATTTTTTGGGTTTTACTGTTTGAGGGACAAAACTGATTTCTGTGATTATAAGTTTTTTTAATAGGGGGAGGAGCCCTGAGCTCTTGATAAAAAGGGGGGTTATATGTTTAGGAGGGAGAGAAGCTGAGTTTCTGTGATATATAGGGTTTATATGAAAGAGGAGAGAAGCTGAGCTCTGTGATATATGGGGTTTTTATAGGGAACGGGGGAGAGGAGCTGAGTTTGTGGACAAATTGGGGTTTTTATATGAAAAGGGGGACAGAAACGGGCTTGGGGATATAAAAGGGGTTTATTGAAAGAGGAGCGAAGCTGACCCTCTGTGAAATGGGGTTATAGGGGAACAAGGAAAGGAGCTGAGCTCTGTGATTTAATAGGGTTATATGAAAAGGGGGGGACAGAAAATTTGGGGGTCTGTTTATATAGGGTTTTTAAAAATGTTTGAGGAAGAAGCTGAGCTCTTTGATATTTTAGGGTTTTTTATGATAAGGGAGAGAAGCGGGGGCCCTGTGATATAAAGCGTTAAAAGATAGAGGAAAGAAGCAGTCTTTTTAAAAAATAGCGTTAAATAAATAGAGGAGAAAAGGGCTGATTTCCCGTGTTTAATATAGGGTTTTATATGATGGGAGGGGAGAAACTGACCGGGTGGTCATTGGCCACTGCCTTAAAACCCTTTCACCATTTGGGGCAGTCTTCTCTGAATATAAAAAATGCCTTTGTAAAACCCCCTTTGAAGAACTATGAAAAAAGGGGAAACCTAAAAATTTTAAACTTTCCCCAAATTTATTTAAAAGAGGAAAAAATTTTTAAAATGTGCAAAAAAATGTTTTAAAGTATTTTCCAGCTTTGGGGTCTTTATGTATGAAAAACCTTTACATCCCAAACCTCCCCGTTTTGGCCGGGGGCGGGGGGGGGTTTTTCCCCCGCTAATTGGGGGTTCCCCCCCCCCCCTCCTTTTGGGGCCCCCACCCCTGGCGACCGCCGGGCCGCCCCCTACAGGGGGGTTTCGAAGCGGGTCAGAGGGGTCGTTTCCACCCCCCCGGCGTGTTTCCCGTGCAGGGGGGGGGGCAGGGGGAAATTTTTCCCCCTCCCCCTTAACCCCCCTTAAATGACCGGGCCCCGGGGGGTGGGGGCGTTTGAAATATAGGAGCACGTCGCGGGGGGTGTGACGTGCGGCTAAATCACCCCCCAGGCTTGGGGCTGGGGAGACCGGCCGGGAGATGCCCGGAGCGGGGCCGGGTTTTTTCCCAGGGAGCCTGGTTAGTGGGGTTTAAAGGGTGATTTTTAAATTATTTTATTTTTATTAGTTAAAATGGGGGGGCATTCCGGGCCCCAAAAGGGGGGGGAAATTACCACTACAAAAGGGGGCAACAATGATTTACAAAAGGGGGGCAACTACCTAAATAAAAAAAGGGGGCAACTACCTGACTACAAAAAGGGGCATGAAACCTAAATAAAAGGGGGCAATTCCCAAACCAAAAAGGGGGCAATTTGCCCGTCAAAAGGGGGGCAAAAAACCGGGTATAAAGAGGGCATTTACCGGGGCTACAAAGGGGGCAATCCCTTGGCTACTAAAGAGGGGCAACTACCTGATTTACTAATGGGGGCAAACTACCCCCTACAAAAAGGGGGCAACTACCGGGCAAACTAAAGAGGGCTAACTACCGGGTCTAAAGGGGGGGGGAAATCTCCCCGGCTACAAAAGGGGGGGCATTACCGGGCCCAAACCCAAAGGGGGGGAAATCAAACCTTGCCAAAAAGGGGGGGGGCCATTACCTGGCTACAAGGGGGAAAATCTTTTTGGCTAAAAAGGGGGGGCATCTTTTTGGCTAAAAGGGGGGCATCTACCTGCCTGAAAGGGGCACTCCCTTGGTTAGGGGGGGGGGGCTACTCCCGGGTTTAAAAGGGCATCTCCCGGGTTTTTTCTTCCCAAAAGCCCACTTGCAGTTAGACGGATTTGGGGTGGCTTTTTTGAAGGGGGCGTGGCACACAAAAAGAGGGGGTGTGTCCATGCAAATTCTTTTGTTGTTTCAATATCGGTAAAGTCATTATGTAAAACCTTGAAAAGCATCTGATGCATTTTTTGGTATTAGCATGGGAAAGAAAAGGGTTTGTTTTTTTTTCACTATTTAAAACCCAGGGAAAAGCATTTGGGGCCCGCTTTTTTAAAAACCCACTTAAAAATTGTTCAAAAACCGTCCCGGGCAAAAGGGTGATAAAAAACCTTTGAAAGGAATTTTCTTCTGGATGCGGGACAAACCCACGGCCGGGAAAACCGGTTTGTGTCTTTCCCCCCAATTAACCGTGAGCCTGGTGTTTGGTTCCCTTCGGAACCGTTTTCCCCACTTACTAAAGGAAAAGAGAAATTTGACACCCGTTTTGGGCTTTTTTCTAAAATTTTTGCATCCCTACAATTCTATTCCTTTCAAGGAAAGTTCACCATTTTTAAATTGAAAAAAACCCCCAGGTTTTTGAAAATGGATAAAGGAAAAAGGTTGGGATAAAATTTACTACTAGGCTGTAATCCCAGCATGCTCCCATTTGCCCCAAAAAAGTGTAGGTTAAAACCCCTTTTAAAAGTTTGAACAATTTAAAAGGAAAGCCCCCCGGGTTTTTTAAAAAAGGTTAAAGATACTGTATTTTTGCCCTTAAAAGGGGGTTTTTTTTTTTTCCCATTAAATGGCCTTCAAAAAAAAGGGGAAAAAAGTGAAAACAAGAAACTTTCAATTAGTTTGCCCATTGGGAAAAGGTTTTCTTTGAAATGCACATTTTTCCTTTTCTTCTGTTCGTTTACACTGTTTTCCGTGCGGGGTGGGATCCCTCCCCCCTTGCTTTTCATTAGAAGGGCCCTTTTTTTACCATTCTGTTCGGCTGGGGGGTCGTTTTCCCAAGGGGCCAGCTTTCCTGTCTTGGTCACTAAGGAAAGGGGGCCCGGCTTTTTTTCCACTCTGAAACACCCGGGAAAAAAAAAAAATTTTAACATTCCCGGGCTTCTAAAATTTCGGGAAAAACCCCCGCAAAATTTGGTGTTTCGACCCCTGCCTGCCTCAGTTTAAAGGGGGCCGTAGAAATTTCCCCTTTTGCACACCTACAGAAACCAAACAGCACCCGATTCTACAATCAGAAAACGGGCCCAGTTTTTGTCTCAGTGCCTAACTCCCCTTTAAAATAGAAGGGGCTCTGTCCCTTTTCTAAAAGCGGGAACAATTTGTAACAAATCTCCAGCTTGTGGGGAGCAGATTTAAAACAGTGTCAGTCTAAATTAATGAAACCCTGTGACGGATTTCGCATAGGGAGGGGAAAACCAACGTGACATTTTGGACTCAGAAGGGGGTTGGGGGGGGTTCTTGGGAGCCAGCAAGGGAACAGTAAAGGGGGGGATGATTTCCCCTGTTTGGGGGGGAAAAAACCCCCCCTGCATTTTAGGGGTTGAGAAAGCTGAGAGCAGTAGAAATAAAACCAAATTAAAAAAAGGATACATCCCCTTTTAAATTAAATTTGTATGTAAATGGGAAAAAAGGGTTTTTTTTATTAAATGTAATCCAGCCAAGCTTGATAAAGGGAACTCGGGAAATGTGAGTAAAAAAAGTTGTTTTAAAAGCTTTAAACGGGGATCTTTTTAAAGGGGACCCTAGCTGAGCCCTTTGGGGAAAGTGTTTTTGGAATACAAAAAGGGGGAGGGGAGACTCCCTCCTTTTTGGCAGTTTTGGTTGCATTAAGGTAAACCAAAGGGGAAAATTTGGATTAAGGACTACTTTTGTCCAAAAAATTGTTTATTTTCAGAATGCGGGGAGGGGGGTAATTCAAACAGCTACTATCTGCTGGGGGAAAATGAATTTAAAGGGGCCAGCATCCCCCCTAAGTCTCCCCTTTTGGGAACTAGGGGACAGATGCAAGTCGGAACGGTGTAAGTCGGGGACTGCCTGTATAACATTAAGCAGACTCCCCACTCATGTAGCAGGTGTGAGTCATCAGTAATCCCTCCTATATAGTATTGAGGCTTCTCTACATAATGCTAGGCATTGGTGTTTAACCTGCTTCTGTAGCAATAAGAATGTTTCTATTTTTTATATTTTATTCTGTGAAGCGATGATACCATTTGTATAGTGACTATAGACTATGAGGAACCTTGATATCGTGTTAGTTGTTATTTTGGCCTAAATATGCAATACAGAAAATACTATACATATGATATTTTTCCAGCATGTCTGACCTTGTGATGTTGGCAGGGACAAATTCATCACTAGGCACTTGAGGGCACGTGCCTAGGGTGAGGGGAAGGAGGGGGCGGTAATTTAGAAGGAAAATTAATAGTTTATTTAGTTTTTTAATTTAGGTGCTGGTGCTGGATAACTGTTTCAATACCCGACAGCCGTGGGGAAGCAGAGGTTTAGGGGCGCTTGAATCAGAAACATAAGGGGAAGATGTTTGAGTTGCTGGGGGTCGGCAGCACCAACTAGGAGTCAGTGATTTCTAGCACACTGTTGGTATAGTGAAGGAGCTTTAGTGGCAGCCATATAACAATATCAGCACACAGCTAATTGTGTGCTGATAATATACACTCACCGGCCACTTTATTAGGTACACCATGCTAGTAATGGGTTGGACCCCCTTTTGCCTTCAGAACTGCCTCAATTCTTCGTGGCATAGATTCAACAAGGTGCTGGAAGCATTCCTCAGAGATTTTGGTCCATATTGACATGATGGCATCACACAGTTGCCGCAGATTTGTCGGCTGCACGTCCATGATGCGAATCTCCCGTTCCACCACATCCCAAAGATGCTCTATTGGATTGAGATCTGGTGACTGTGGAGGCCATTTGAGTACAGTGAACTCATTATCATGTTCAAGAAACCAGTCTGAGATGATTCCAGCTTTATGACATGGCGCATTATCCTGCTGAAAGTAGCCATCAGATGTTGGGTACATTGTGGTCATAAAGGGATGGACATGGTCAGCAACAATACTCAGGTAGGCTGTGGCGTTGCAACGATGCTCAATTGGTACCAAGGGGCCCAAAGAGTGCCAAGAAAAATATTCCCCACACCATGACACCACCACCACAGCCTGAACCGTTGATACAAGGCAGGATGGATCCATGCTTTCATGTTGTTGACGCCAAATTCTGACCCTACCATCCGAATGTCGCAGCAGAAATCGAGACTCATCAGACCAGGCAACGTTTTTTCCAATCTTCTACTGTCCAATTTCGATGAGCTTGGGCAAATTGGAGCCTCAGTTTCCTGTTCTTAGCTGAAAGGAGTGGTACCCGGTGTGGTCTTCTGCTGCTATATGCCCATCTGCCTCAAAGTTCGCCGTACTGTGCATTCAGAGATGCTCTTCTGCCTACCTTGGTTTGTAACGGGTGGCTATTTGAGTCACTGTGCCTTTCTATCAGCTCGAACCAGTCTGCCCATTCTCCTTTGACCTCTGGCATCAACAAGGCATTTCCGCCCACAGACTGCCGCTCACTGGATGTTTTTTCTTTTTCGGACCATTCTCTGTAAACCCTAGAGATGGTTGTGCGTGAAAATCCCAGGAGATCAGCAGTTTCTGAAATACTCAGACCAGCCCTTCTGGCACCAACAACCATGCCACGTTCAAAGGCACTCAAATCACCTTTCTTCCCCATACTGATGCTCGGTTTGAACTGCAGGAGATTGTCTTGACCATATCTACATGCCTAAATGCACTGAGTTGCCGCCATGTGATTGGCTGATTAGAAATTAAGTGTTAACGAGCAGTTGGACAGGTGTACCTAATAAAGTGGCCGGTGAGTGTAGATGCTGCTGCCCTACAGAGGTCCAACTCCAGAGAGCACATGACCTCTGTGGCAGCTGCAGCAGTGATCAAAGGCCCCTACCTCAGACCCTGCTGTCTCCTGCAGGAGCTCTGAGCAGGAGGAAAGAAGGAACCTCAAGAACTTATGCCAGTACAGTGTCTGTAAATGATTGTGTAGCTTGTGTATGTGAGCATTTATTTATATTATTAAATATACATGTGTGTTGGTTTGTGTGAGTGTGTATGTAAATCTGCTACATAGTATATGTATACGTGTGCATATATTTGCTGTTTAGTATACGTGGGTTTATATATGCTGTATAGCACAGGTGTCAAACACAAGGCCTGTAGGCCACATCCAGCCCCCGGCCTTGTGTTGTCTGGCCCGCGATCTCTCTGACTCTGCACGGCAGTTTTACCACGGCTGCGCAGAGCCAGAGTCAGCAGCTGCACACTCGCTGGACCACGAAGAAGTGAGTAGCTTTTTTTTATTTTAGATTCATTAGCTGCAGGTTGCATCTACCTGGCTACAGGGGGCTATATGGGACATCTACCTGGCTACTGGGAGCTATATGGGGCATCTACCTGGCTACAGGGGGCTATATGGGACATCTACTTGGCTACAGGGGGCTTTGGGACATCTACCTGGCTACAGGGGGCTACATGGGACATCGTTCTGGCTACAGGTGGGTATATGGTACATCTACCTGACTACAGGGGGCTATTTGGGGCATCTACCTGGCTATAGGATGCTACGTCGAACATCTACCTGGCTACAGGATGCTACATGGGGCATCTACCTGGCTACAGGGGGCATCTACTTGTAGAGAGAGGAGGCAGTGTAACAGCACGGAGACAGAAAATCCCAAATGTAGGATAAAATCAGACTTCTTTATTTCATTCTGTTAAAAACAGCAACACCTGGAGTCTGTATAGGTCTAACGCATTTCGGGTGAGACGCCACCCTTACTCATAGGTTACATTTGGGATTTTTCGTCTCTGTGCTGTTACTCTGCCTCTTCTATCTACAAGTTGATGCGTCTCCTCTGGACGATCTACGTGCATGGATGGATCCCAGACTGACTTGAATCATATGGTGAGATGGCTTTAAACTTTCTTTTTGGAATACAGGGGTCATATTAGCTGGCTGCAGGGGGCATATTGCTACCTGGCTGCAGGGGGCTAATACCTGGCTACATGGGGCAACTACCTGGCTGCAGGAGGCATATTACCTGACTACAGAAGGTATATAACTTTTACTGTTTGGGACACAAGGGGGTAATTATTACCATTTGGGGCACTGTGGATGGGAAGTTTGTACAGCAGTAGGAATTGGTAGAGGAGTGCTGATAAAGTGAGGAGTCTAAGATGTTTGTTTTGTAAATTCTACAGTGAAGAGTCGTGGTCGGGAGAAGACGTCATGGCAGTCTGGGTCAGATGGAGAAGAAGAAAAGAACAACTCTTCAGAGACGTCTCCTGTAAGTCCCTGGATGTAACTTTACTGTAATCGCTTATATGTTTGCAGAGCCTGTGTACAATAGGCATCCATCTCTGTATGGTTATAGTATACTGGCTTATATTCAGTAATGGTATGGTGTTTTATTCAGTCACTATATTGTGGTGATATGTGGTGCTATTATTTAGTCTCTATGTGGTAGTGATATGTGGTCATGGTGTTGTGGTATTATTCAGTCACTATGTGTAGATAGCATATGTACACACATGCATATACATATAACACACATACTGTATCGCATATATACACATATAGAGACTCTCTAGCATTTACACACAATGTATACACTGTAGCATATATACACACAGATATACTATATTGCATATATACACATGCATATACTATCTATTGTGTCACGGTTCACGCCACTGACCGTCGGCGTACCCGTGTCTCTCATGTCCCGGCCGCTGCTGCGACATCCCTTGGTGTCCCTGGTTCTCTGCACGCACCTGTCTTGGCTCCTTCCACTGCTGGAGGCCTCACCACCTGTGCTTCCTCCAGCTTCCTGGCATCCTGTGCGCACACGTGCTCCCTCTAGGGGCACGCGCGCGTCACTGCACCACATTTAAGGAGTCAGAGTACCTTGGCCCCGCCCAGTGACCTGTAACCTCTGGCTACATAAGGAACCTCCTTCCTTCACTCTATGTCAGTTCGTTGTTGTCTTCTGCACTAGAGCGTGACCCCTTAGCTGCTGTACTGCTGCTGTCTCAGTTATTTGTCCTTCTGCTTGTTATCCTGCTGTACATTTGCCGCTGTACCTGCTGCTAAATATATTCCGGCACCTATCTGGGACTCTGTCTTATTATCGGGCAGCATCCGTTTATCAGCCTCCAGTAATCCACCCTGCACTTCGGCTACCCACCGCCTGCATCTGCCATTTTTGGGGCCTGCGGTGGGCCCTGAGGATCCACACCCGGATATCAACGGTTGGCGCTTCGGCATATGTTTGCAGCGCAACCCTGTTTACAGTACGAACTGACCATCAAATATGGATCCCGCCGGAGTGACCCTGCCTGACCTGGTAGCTTTGGTGAACCGACATGGCGTCCACCTGGAGCAATTGTTCCGTAAGCTGCAGACCATCACCACCCGTTTGGACGAAGTCATGTCTGCACTGGCATCTACACCTGCTCCACCACAAGCTGTGGCTCCGCCTCCTGCTGCCATGTCCAGGCCTAGCCTGCACTTGCCTCTGCCTCCCGTTATTCTGGAGACCCTCATACGTGTCGCGGCTTTCCTCAACCAGTGCACCATCCTTTTTGAGGTCCCTGGCTTATCAGTTCCATTCTGACCGTGCCAAGGTCGCTTTCATCATTAGCCTGCTGTCAGGTGAAGCCTTGGCCTGGGCCGCACCTCTTTGGGAGAAAGGAGACCGCTGACAGGGGACCTCCAGGAGTTCCTGAGTGCTTTCAGAAAGGTCTTCGAGTTACCTGGGCGCAACCACCTCAGCTGCATCGTCTCTGCTCCGCTCCGTCAAGGCGACTCCACCGTGGGCCAGTATGCCATCCAGTTCCGTACTCTGGCCTCTGAGCTCCTGGAACAACGAGGCCCTTGTTTGCGCCTTCTGGGAGGTCTCGATGGCCGCATCAAGGACGAGTTGGCTGGTCGTGATCTACCTACCACCCTGGACGACCTCATCGCTTTAGCTACCCGATCGACATCCGTTTTGCGAGAGGGAGTTAGAGCTTCGCCAACTGCCTGTTGTCCTCTCGTCCTCGCAAGCTTCCGCCTCGTCTTGTCCCTGAAACCACGAGTCCACCTGCCTGACACCTGCGTTTTTCCAAGATGAGCCTATGGAGTCAACCGTACTCATCTCACCACAGAGGAACGCGCCGTCGAAGCAGCTTAAACCTGTGTCGTACTGCGGTGGTACCCGTAAATTACCTGAAGAACTGCCCAGTCCGCCCAGCTGCGCCCCGGAAAACCCAAGTGCCATGGTGTTGTGGGTGAGTGACCCTGAATCAAGAATGCCTTTGTTCCTCGTCTGACCACTCCATCACTCTACGTTTATCAACTGGTGCCGCCTATAAGTTCCCGCCCTTGCTGGATTCCGGCTCCTCTGAGAACTTTATCCACCCGTCTCTGCTGGAGAAGTTCTGCCTGCCTGTCTCCCGTCTAGAGAAGCCCTACGTTTTCTCTTCCATCAACGGGGAGGATCCTGAAGGAGGGAGTCAAGTTCCGTACCCAGCCTTTTGTCCTTGAAGGTTGGCAGTTCCCACCAGGAAAATCTGTCCTTTTTTCGTGCTGCCTAGTTCGTCTGCTCCAGTCCTTGCCGGGCTCCCGTGGTTCCAGCTTCACAACCCATCCCTGGATTGGAAGACGGGCGAAGTTGTCCATGGGGCAAGCATTGCCACTCTAGCTGTCTCAAACCCGCCCATCTGGAGCACCCTGCCCCCCGTTTCTCTGCCCGTATGTTCTGCTGTGCCAATGGAAGAAACCATGTGTGCAGGAAAGAGCCTCTGGTTTTGCAAAGACACCTCTGACTACCCCCCCCCCCCACCCCCTGCCCACTATTTCTGCTTCTTCTCCTCAGGTCCAAGAAGTTACCCGGGAGTCGCTGGACACCTCCTCTGCAGACGTCTCCTGGGATACAGCGGCGGAGTTGGTTACCCCAAGCTGTTTGGTGGGTACCCGGCTAGCCCGAGGGAGGCTTAAGGGGGGGGGGGGACTGTCACGGTTCACGCCACTGACCGTCGGCGTACCCGTGTCTCTCATGTCCCGGCCGCTGCTGCGACATCCCTTGGTGTCCCTGGTTCTCTGCACGCACCTGTCTTGGCTCCTTCCACTGCTGGAGGCCTCACCACCTGTGCTTCCTCCAGCTTCCTGGCATCCTGTGCGCACACGTGCTCCCTCTAGGGGCACGCGCGCGTCAAATGCACCACATTTAAGGAGTCAGAGTACCTTGGCCCCGCCCAGTGACCTGTAACCTCTGGCTACATAAGGAACCTCCTTCCTTCACTCTATGTCAGTTCGTTGTTGTCTTCTGCACGAGAGCGTGACCCCTTAGCTGCTGTACTGCTGCTGTCTCAGTTATTTGTCCTTCTGCTTGTTATCCTGCTGTACACTTGCCGCTGTACCTGCTGCTAAATATATTCCGGGCACCTATCTGGGGCTCTGTCTTATGTTATCTGCAGCATCCGTTTTTCAGCCTCCATACCCACCCTGCACTTCGGCTACCCACCGGGCCTGCATCTGCCATCTGTGCCTGCGGTGGGCCCTGAGGATCCACACCCGGATATCAACGGTTGGCGCTTCGGCATATGTTTGTCAGCGCAATCCGTTACATATTGTAGAACATACACACATACATAAACTATTTACTGCAAAATATATACACACACATACATAAACTATATAGCATATGTACACAAGATACAGTGGGTATGAAAAGTATTCAGACCCCTTTACATTTTTCACTTTCTTTCATTGCAGCCATTTGATAAAATCCAAAAAGTAAATTTTTTTGCACATTAATGTACACTCTACACTCCATCTTTAAAGAAAAAAAAACTGATTGGACTTGATTAGGAAAGGCACCCACCTGTCTGCATAAGACCTCACACCTCACAGTGCATGTCAGAGCACATGAGAATCAAGAGGTCTAAGAAACTGCCCAAGGAGCTCAGAGACAGAATTTTGGCAAGCCACAGATCTGGCCAAGGTTACAAAAGAATTTCTGCAGCACTCAAGGTTCCTAAGAGCACAGTTTGGGCCCCCATAATACTTTAAAAGGAAGACATTTGAGACCCCCACAACTCTTCCTCGACCTGGCCGTCCAGCCAAAAAAAGCAAAATTTTGGGAGAAAAAGCCTTGTGAGAGAGGTAAAGAAGAACCCCAAGATCATTGTGGCGGAGCTCCAGAGATGCAGTAGGGAAACGTCGCGTCACAGGCAAGAGACGTCACAGTCAGCTGTAGGCCGCATCACAGCACAGAACCCAGCCCAACAATGCACGATGCCGTGAGAAGTCGGCGTCTATGCCGGACAGCTGGAGATCACAAGGGCTGGGATCACAGGGTTTTTCTCTTTTAAAAATTCTTGGATATCTGATAGCTAAAATAGCATATTTCATGTTGTATGGATCTCATTATTTGATCGTTTATTAAAGAAGAAGTTTATAATACGTGAACGGAATGATTGAAAGTCTGTTGGCGGCATTGCGATAGTGGTTAATGAAGTACATAGCAGGTGGGGTCCTGCTTATGCCGTAGCAACCTGTAATTGAAAAGTGCAGAAACATATTGCATTCCAGACAGAAGCCTATCCTCAGTGCAAGACATATGAAAGGCTGCATGCAGTTTGCAAAAAAACACATGAAGGACTCCCAGATGATGAGAAATAAGATTCTCTGGTCTGATGAGACGAAGGTTGATTGGTGTTAATTGTAATCAGTATGTGTGGACAAAACCAGGCACTGCCCATCACCTGCCCAATACAATTCCAACAGTGAAACATGGTGGTGGCAGCATCATGCTATGGGGGTGTTTTTCAGCTGCAGGGACAGGACGACTGGTTGCAATTGAAAGAAAAATGAATGTGGCCAAGCACTCTTCCAGAGTGCTTTGGACCTCAGACTCGGCCAAGGTTCATCTTCCAAAAAACAATGACCCTAAGCACACAGCTGAAATAACAAAGCAGTGGCTTTAGAACAACTCTGTGTTAATTCTTGACTGGCCCAGCCAGAGCCCTGACCTAAACCCAATTGAGCATCTCTGGAGAGACTTGAAAATGGCTGTCCACCAACGTTCACCATCCAACCTGAGGGAACTGGAGAGGATCTGTAAGAAAGAATGGCAGAGGATCCCCAAATCCAGGTGTGAAAAACTTGTTGTATCATTCCCAAGAAGACTCATGGCTGTACTAGCTCAAAAGGTGCTTCTACTCAATACTGAGCAAAGGTTCTGAATACTTAAGACCATTTCAGTTTTTCTTGTTTAATAAATTTGCAAAAATATCTACATTTCTGGGTTTTGTTTCTTTCAAGATGGAGTGTGGAGTGTACATTAATGTGCAAAAAAATTAACTTTTTGGATTTTATCAAATGGCTGCAATGAAAGAAAGAGTAAAGAAATTAAAGAGAACCTGTCACATAGTTTTTGCCCCCCTGGCTGAGGGCAGCACACGCTAGTGTCAGACCTGCTGTTTCCAGCACTGTGTCCCTTATTCTTAAGATGCTGTAGTTTTCGTGTATTTAATGCTCAAATCTGAAGTTTTCAGCCAAAAGAGTCATTCGAAGAGTCCTTCAGTGTCAGTTTTTTTTCAAATCCGGCCAATCGGAAGCTAGCCCCGCCCATCTCAACTGACAAACCTATTGCTTTGAATAGGTAGAAACATGTGAATAACTGTCAGTGGGCGGAGCTAGCCTTTGGTGGGTGGAGCTAACACCTGCTCATGAATAAGATTTAAGGGGTAAATGCTCTAAAACTGCTGCATCTTACAGAATAAGGTCACAGTGCTGAAAACAGCAGGTCTGACACTAGCTTGTGCTGCCCTCAGCAAGGGGGGCACAACCTATGTGACAGGTTCCCTTTAAAGGGGTCTGAATACTTTCTGTACCCACTGTACATACATACCTGTACACATATAAACGTATGACACCCAGTTCATTTCATTGATATAAACTCTAGAATAATGATTGCTACAATCTGTTAGACAGATGTGTTCGGAGCCAAAAGTAGTGTGGTCATTAAGATCAGTCCAAAATAAAATATAAAATCTCCACCATTAGGCTACCACATCCGCTGTAATGAAGCATGTTTGTTGTTTTTAACTCCTCCATCTCTTTTGGGGGGTGGGTTCCAATATTTAAGCATTTTCAGAGCTAAAACTCTATTGTTTTATTGGAAATTTTCTACTGAAGATGCCAAAATATTAGAGGATCTAAAAGAGATGAAAGAATTAAAAACATTACAGTGGATGTGATAGCAATTTTATATTTTGTTCATGTTATGTTCCAGGGCTACAATGCAGGTATCTGATGGGATACTGTGTTTGACACCCGTGCTATACAGCATATATAAACCCACATATACTAAACAGCAAATATATGCACACGTATACATATACTATGTAGCAGACCTATGTGTGGTCTCTTTGGACTATGTTTGCTCTATTTCATGTTCATATACACTTTATGTTTTGGGCACAAAATAAATAAAATGAAATGTGTACACATATGAAATAGAACAAACATAGTTCAAAAGAGACCACATATCATTCTTTACTGGTCCACTGTGCTACACACCGGAATACCTTTTCCACGGTACCCCAATGGATACCAGCAACATACAGAACACACATGAACTTCAATGGCTTTATGTATTGTGTAACACTTCATGTGATGCTTATGAAAAAAAAAACTAAAATTGCCATGGGTCTGAATGATCCATATCACAATTCATGCCCATGGGACACGTTACATACATTTTTTCATGTACATTTTGATATGTTAAATGATGTGTAAAACAAGCATAAAAGTGCCTAGGGCAGCAGCAACTGGAAATACAGCCCTGCTTACTAACAGGGTAAGGTTAGCCAGTGGCATAATCTACAAAATGCCACACTGGAGCCTCATTGCTGTTTTGTGTCTTTCCGAATGGTAAGAAGGAAAATCACTGCTCAGAATGATGGAGGTAGTAGTATTGTGACAAAGAAATGAAATGTGTGTATTGCATCTACTATGTCATAGTATTACATAATGACAATAATAGAAGTAAAGCTGTAGAAGAGGTTTATGGTAAACTTTTCTGATGGTCAGTAGCATTCAATGTCACCCTAAATAGTTAATCTTGTTCCTGTAAAACTGAGAGAAAAAAAAGAAGAAGAAGAAGGGAAAAGGTGGCTGCAGCTATCACAGGGGAATCCTGTGTTCATGTCACTACCAATTATATCATGTTTACAGCTATGTTCCACCAGTCGGCAAATTACTTTACACTTGGTTATTTCATCTGCTTCCCTTCCATGGCTGAGCTAGACTTCAAGATGAATATATTTTGTCATTGCTGGATATATATATCGATATATATACTCTCACGTTACTACAGTTGTTTGGTTTTTATATGGGCTAATTATTTTTTCTTTTTTCTTTATCTTTTTATCTCTGTACAGCATTATGGCATACAAAAATAAAAACTTAATAAAATTAATATACTTCATGGGCTCATTCGTTAACCATTAAAAGACTACTAATGTCTGGGTGGTGCACAACTGAATCAGTGAAGTTATACTTGAACGTCCTTGCAGTGACTGCAACGGCATGGAGATTGTGCAGATGCAGGAGGGGAGAGACGCCTTTCATCCAAAACCAGAAAGAAGGCAGGGACGGTTTATTACTGTCCCTGCCTTTCCAATCAATATATACCGTCAATGAGCGCCATTCATACAGCTTAACAGGAAGCTTCTTCTCCTGCTCTTAGGAGATCACGTGATCACCAGGGTTGTTTAACTGCAGGAGCTGCTAGGGAGATGTCACTTGAAAAAGACATCTTCAATATACCCAGATCAGCTCTGCTAGATCTACTGTATCAGCCCCATTTACAAGGGTAATCCGCAATAAAAATAAAGTTACATGTAAATGTCCCGTAGAGGTCTTTCTCTTTGGTTCAAAAATTGGGGGGAACCCATTTTCCCTCTAATCCCCTATCTTCCTATCCCTTCCTCCTTCACTGGCCTTCCCTTTCACTTCCCCTCCCTTTTCTTCTCTCACCTTCTCTCCCTGCAGTGAAGCGGTCCACTCTAACCCAAATAGGAGTTCTAAGGGAGCGCTGTGAGCCCACCCAGCACGTACAGGCAGAGTCCTTATGGCAAACACTTTTGGTGCAATCTGTAAGGTTATGAGTGGCTCTCTAATTACTGAAGTTTAGAGCCAGACTGGGACTAAAAAACAGCCCTGGCAATGAAACTGAACCACCCTATCTACAATATTTCCCCCTCTACCTGGAAATAAAAAATGTTGCGCAATGCAACAAATTTCGCTTAACCCCTCCCATCCCCCATCACTACTCCATTAAATTTGTTATACACACACCAGAATGAGGAAAATAAAAGTACCCAATCTCACTGTGCCCCTAGACATCACTTATGTCACATACTGTAACCCAAAATTTACTTTATTGCATGCCATACATCAGAAATGACAGCATTCACTGCACCCCAGAAATGAATTATATTACACATGGTAGACATAGAAATTACATTACTAACTGCACCTTACAAATGATTTGCACATTGTACTCAAGAAATAAAATAATTCACTGTACCCCAAAAATTTATTATATTATACCTTGTACCCTAGAAATGAATTACATTACACACTGTACTTCAGAGATTACATTACACCCCGTATCCCAGAGGTTACATTACTCAATGTACCACAGAGATTACATTACACCATACCCCAGACAGCTGACAGTACGTGCCAAAAAAAACCCCCTTTGCCTCCTATATTTATGTGCATCTTGGGGGTACAAAGTAGGTAGCAGCCTCAAGTTTCAGTGTAGAGTGAGAGCAATGTTGATTGGTAGAGCAGGAGTCAGCAGGGTCTGCTTCACCAATCAGAACACTGCTCACAGTCCAGCACACTCTGTATCTGGGGCTGTATCTTTCCCTCCCCTTGTATACCATTTCCCCTATGCTCAGCCCTCATCAGAGAAGAAGGGAAGCTCTTGCTGAATGCCAACTGCACCAGACTACAGGGGACAGGTAAGGAGAGGACAAGGGTGCCAGGCGTTGTGTGTGCATGTACTGTATATGTGAGATGTGTGTATACTGTACAACCATGTGTCTAGCCATGTCACTTCTTCCCTGCACTTATGTGTCGGGGAAAATTAAAGTGAATGGGGCTGGTCCCGCAGCATTTTAGAAGTGTGGACTAGCAAGCGTGTACTTCTAAAACACTCGCCATATAGCAGAGCGCACAGTACACCCCGCTATATACCATGTGAACATACCTTAAGGGTACATTCATGCAGAAAATATGAATGCTGATTCCGGGGCGGATTCAGTGCTGGATCTGCCTTAGAACCAGCGTCCAATCATACCCTATGTAAAATTAGTGTCGTCGTTTAGATTACACTGATTTTACTTGAGTATTTTCTGCGTGTACTGTCAGAGCCTACAGAGAATTCTTCGACGTGTTTTATGCACTAACAGCACTAATGGATAGGAGGCAGAAATCTCCCTTGGGCAGTCTGGGTCACTTGCTCGTCGGAATTCTGCGTTTCAAGCACCGAATTTCCAACAAGCAAATGACACGGTCAGTGCCAAAAAACTGTCATGTGAACTCACCCTAAGTGTGTAGTGTGTCTGTGTTCAATATATGTATGTATACACACACAAGTTCTGGGGTACCTTGTCTAATGTAGTCTCTGGGGTACAATGTGTAATGTAATAATCTCTGGAGTACGGTGTAATATAATCTCTGTTGTACAGTGTGTACTATAATCTCTGGGGTACGGTGTGTAAACTAATCTCTGGGGTAGAGTGGGTAATGTAGTAATCTCTAGGGTAAAGTGAGTAATGTAATCTCTGGGTTACGGTGTGTAATGTACTAATTTCTGGGGTACAGTGTGTAATGTAATCTCTCATGTATGGTGTGTAATGTAATCTCTGGGGGACAGTGAGTAATGTAATCTCTGGGATATGGTGTAATGTAATCTCTGGAGTATAGTGAGTAATGTAATTCATTTCTAGGGTTCAGTGTGTCATATAATACATTTTGGGGGTATAATGAATTATATTATTTGCTGAGTACTATGTACAATTCTAAGGTGCAGTTAGTAATGTAATTTCTGTGGCTCCCATGTGTAATATAATTCATTTCTGGAGTGCAGTGAGTGATGTCATTTCTGGTGTATGGAATGCAATAAAATACATTTTGGGGTACAGTATATGACATAAGTGATGTCTAGTGGTACAGTGAGATTGGGTTATTTTATTTTCCTCATTCTGTTGTGTATATAACAAATTTAATGAAGTAGTGACAGGGGAATGGAGGGGTTAAGCGAAAGTATTCTGCAAAATTTTTTATTTTCATCTAGAGGGGGAAATATTATAGGTGGGCTGGTTCAGTTTCATTGCCAGGGCTGCTTTTTAGTCCCAGTCCGGCTCTAAACCTCAGTAATTAGAGAGCCACTCATGACCTTACGGATTGCACCAAAAGGGTTTGCCATAGGGACTCCACCGGACCTGGTGGAAGAGCTCACAGCGCTCCCTCAGACCTTCTAGCTAGGTTAGAGGGGGCCAATTCACTGCAGGGAGAGGAGGGGAGAGAAGGGAAGGGAGGGGAAGTGAAAGGGAAGGTGAGTGAAGGAAGGAGGAAGGGATAGGAAGATAGGGGATGAGAGGGAAAATTGGTCCTCCCCACATTTTGAACCAAAGTTACACCCTTGAGAGTCTATGTAAAGCGCTGGACGTTTGTTGTGTTTTTTGCAGAAATCCACAGCAATTATCAAAGCAAAACGTACCAAAAAACTGATGCTTTTTAAGCAGCTTATGAAAGGCAGTGGAAAAAAAACTCAGTTAAATGAATGCTTTTAAGGAATTGGATTAAAGTGAGTTTTTCTGTCCACTGCCATGTAGACATAGCCTAAGACACGATCTGACAGCAGAGATCTAGAGGTGATCACTGCACCCCACCCCACTTCACAGGTCAATGATATACTTACCGGAAGGATTAATTTGGCTGCTGTTGCCACCCATGACATGGCACAGGAGAATGGTGGTGATTTGTAGAAACACCTGCAGCTTCATGGCCGCTGTGTCTTTCCGTGTGGTAAGGAGGAAAATTTCTAGGAGTCAGCTCAGACCGATGGAGCCAGGATCGATGCAACTGATGACCAACGGCCAAATGCGTCACCTGCCGTGAGGCAAGCGTTTATAGAGCGGCTCATGAGCTGGGTGCCGGCAGTTATTTACTGGCACGTGCCTTCATCAGCGGAAGCAGGAGACAGCTCCAATCCTGGACGTTTTGTTGCTAAAATGTCATGGTTGACGTGATCGTGACAGCTAGGCAATAACACATGAGGGATGAGTGCCTCTGAGACACAATCACAAAAAATTAAACATGGGGCCACATGTATGAAAACTATCTAAGTCTAAAACTCTTTGTTGCCCATAGCAACCAATCAGAGCGCCCCTCTCATTTCATATTGTGCTCTGGAAAAATGAACGGGGCGCTTTGAATGGTTGCTATGGGCAACAAAGTGATATTTAGACTTAGACAGTTTTCATACATGTGGCCCATAGTTTGTTTCGTCCCATTTGTAAAAGCCCAGTCGATTACTATATATCCTTATTTACCATGCACACTGAACAGTGCAAAAAAAAATGGCTAAATTATGTTTTTTTTTTTAATGCTTTGCCTCCTCCAAATAATTGGTATATAAAAGTTGCATGTCTCCAATTATGAGATCAATAAAAATTATACTTCAACCCACAAAAACCGAGCAGTCACAGGTGAAAAGATGGAAATATAAGTTATTGGGCTCAGAAAATGGAAAGGAAATTTAGAACACTTTTATTTTTTTATAAAAGTAGTAAAACAGAACAAAGACTCTATAAATTTGGCATCCCTGGAATCATACTGATCTGCACAGAGATAAGCCCTTACCTGACAGCCCTACAGTTTTTAGCCTCCTCTGTCCTTCCCAATACCTTTACACAGGTATTTCATTCACCAATGTTGTAACCATGCCCAACCCAGGTGACTCCAATTTGATAGGGCCAACTGCCCTTTATGAGAATGCTATGATATTTCCAAACTAAAAATGTTTATCTCCAGATATAGGAAAATGAGAAACTGACAACAGGACTGAGAGAGAGCTGTGATCAGATTAAACTTTATTCAGGCAACAATACATACTTAAAGGGGTTGTCTCGCTACAATGATTGGGTTTTAATTTAAAGATCTTTAAAAAACAAGCAGCTTTGCAATATATGTTCATTACAAATGTCCTACTGATTTTGAGCTAGCCCTGTTAGTATTACTACATCAGCTTCTCAGATCTCTATAGTAGCCGACCTGTTGATCCTTATTTTACTGGCTGTCGGGTCGAATGACTCCATCACCTTTGAAGACAGGTCGGAGCAGAGAGCCCCTCCCACACAGAATGCTTCTGGAGTGGAGGGGGGAGGGGGAGGAGGACTCTGGCATCTGTGTCCGAGCTGCCTGGATTAACCCTGTGTGTGCCTGCTTCCTCCTGCTCTCTACACAGATAGATGTGACAGCAGTGACCCTGTCTGTTACTATAATCATGAAATGTCTTTGGAACTGTGAACTATACTAATACTATAGAGATTCAGGCATTTTGAATACTTTATGTTCTCCTGAAATTAAAGTGAGACATCCTGTGTATAGTAACACTGCCCTTGTTGTTGCGGGAGATGTGGAGACGTGTAAGCTCAGCAGGGGGTAGAGGAACACATGCATCCCCTCTGCTCTTTTAAGGGCACACAGCTTCATATTCCTCTCTACACTCCTAATCAGCCCTCTCCTGTAACAGACCTAGGCAGGCACACACAGGGTGAACTCTGGCAGCAAACCCCCTCCCTCCCCTCCCCCCCATGTATAGAAGTTACGTAGCTGCCTGTGTGCTGATGGGAGGGGGGAGAGGGAGCAGAACAGACAGACCAAGAAACACGCCCCTCAGTTCAACTTACCAGGGACACTGACAGGCTGAAAGCTCGTAATGAGACAACTCCTTTAAGCATATCACATTAGCAAATTCCTCATAGCCCCCACCGTTGTAGTCAAAAACCTTCAATTGCATCTTATCTTTGAAATGTCATCAAGAACATCTTGAAGAGTTCTTTCATATCTGACCATGAAAACATAACTCCTAACTGGGAAGTTCGACCATAAAAATGAGAAACCGTGAGCCTTTGCCTAAAAAAGATAACAGAGAGCTGACATTTCCCTGCTATCTAATCCCTCTCATAGGGAAAAACCCAAGTATAAAAATTGTTTGCAAACAAAAAAACTACACTCTTTAGGGTATGTTCACACGGCTTATTTGGGCGCGGTCTTGGATGAGGTTTTCAGAGCGTTTCCTCACCGAAAACAGCGTCCAAAATGCCTCCAAAACGCCCCCAGTTTATTTAATTGATTCCTATGTAAAACCTCGTTGTAGTTCACACATGACAAGGTTTTTACACGCTTCTTTGGAAGCGCTGAAAAAGAAGGCGCGGTTCTCGGCGTGGTTTTCGTTGCGGTTTTTCACCTGGCTATTCATTTGTATGGGTGAAAACCTCGCCGAGAAACGCCTCTAAAACGTCTTCTGAAGAAGTGTGTTTCAGGCTGTTTTGGGAGCAGAAACACACCAAAAACCACTTCAAAAACCACGTCAAAATAATCCATGTGAACATACCCTTATACATAAGAGGGCAAGTGTATTTAAAAGTACTTCATTAATTAGACCTTATAAGGGTGGGTTCACACTACGGTCTCACCTATGTTTGAGGTATGCGTCAGGGTATCAGGAAAAAAGTACCCTGGCAGATACCGCGATGTAGTCACTGTGGCTCCACAGAGATGAATGGAGTAAACGTACCACTATGTGGACTACATTTGCTCAATTTGTCAGCAGTATCTGCTTTCTTAGCGCGGTCTACCTGTTCTTTGAGTCCCGCAGGAAAGTGCGTTTTAAAACATGCCCATATGTTTACATACACTACTTATTGACTGTAATGCTAACAAAAATGCATCAGCGATGGATACTTTTTTTTTAAGGACTGTAAGGTGGAATGTGACTTTCTTTTATGGTTACAAGGTGGAATGTAACTTTTTGCCAATAGAAGTTGTATTGTGACAATTTCCATCATGTAAGAATTAGGGTATGTTCACACGGCTTATTTTGGGCCGCATTTCTACACGTATTTTGCAGCGTACTGCGCTCTAATACGAGTGAATTGCACCCCAATCATTACGGTAATCCATAGTTCTCATAGAGAACTATGGATTACGCCTCCTCTCCCCGCTTGTACAATACGATCGTATTGTAGGTGCAGGGAGATAAGTGACATGTAATGACAGTCTACGGGGCCGGCGCGCTGACAGCCCCCCCTCGCCGCGGGAGTACGTGCCGATCAGCGCAACTCCCCGAACACCCAGTGTAATTGCGGGGCGTACTGTACAACCCGCAAATTAAGCCGAGTGAACATACCTTAACAATATCTTAGGCTGGGTTCACACTACAGTTTGGTCCCATTACCGCTATATATTCCAGCGGATCCCACAAAGCATCCATAGGGAAGAACAGTGCAAACAGTCACTTTTTGAATACGTCTCTATTGTTTTCCAATTATAAAATGCATGGAGCATTGTGTTATTCTGTCACAGAATGCACTTATGTTCTGGTAACAGAGGTGAAGTCAAAAAGTGACTAGGTTTGCACTATTATCCCTATAGATGTGTTGTGCGATCCGTCAGGATACCTTTTCCTGATCCTGATGGATCCCCGTAGTGGAGGTCTCAGATGGGACCAAACCACTATGGGAATCAAGCCTTATTTAGATTGGGTTCACACCCATTTGTTTTCCTTTAAAAAAAACTTTCCATCTTTATATGGATCAAATGTCCATTTGAAAAAATATCCGGTTGACTTGAAACAGCTGCTTTTACAGATGTTACAGGAAACTAGTTTCTTGTCTCTATGTCACAGAAGATAAATTAAAGGGGTTCTCCCATCACAGCAAGTGCTGCTGGCAGAACCAATTACTGTAAAGTAAGCAATTTTCAAAATGCATGTTATTAAAAAATATGTATGTGAAATACAGGCTTTTTTGTATCTTCAACTTGCTCTCTTGTCTCCATGGTTACCAAGCACACTGCGCTTTCAGCTGTGGCCTGTAATGCAGCGCTATCAAAGACCATCTGAGAGTAAGTTCATGTGGCCGGGCAGAGGTAGGAGGAGTACACATGATCCCGGCCACAGAGACTTATTCTCAAGCAGTCTCTGATAACACTACATTACCATAGAGAGCTATGAATTACGTCCGTCTTCCCGGACTCATATTGAACGCCAGAGGAAAGAAGTGACATGCCACGTCTTCCTGGTGTTTACACATGGAGGGATAATAGAAGTCTAAATTTCCCCCCCCCCCCCCCTGCGCTTTTTTGGAAGTACGTGTTGGCCAGCGCATATTTCTAAAATACGCCACAATACACCATGTGAACATACCCTAGATATAAGGGCATGTTAACGCGGGCTAATTACGGCATTTCACGGCATATTTTAGCTTTAATATGTGCGAGATGCGCGCCGAAATTACGGTAATCCATCGTTCTCTATGAGAACGATGGATTATGCCTCCTCTCCCCGCAAGTAATGAATGTCTATGGGGCCGGCGGGCTGCCACCCCCCAACTCCCCCCCCCCTCACGCCATGAAAGTACATGCTACGACTCCCAAAGCACCAGGCGTAATTGCGGCTGTACTGTATGCGCCGCAATTACGCCGTGTGAACATAGCCTAAAAGTCAGGAAGAGCTTCTGGAAGCTGGAAATAACTTTCTATTTCAAGAATAGAAGCTTCTTTGGGTCATGTACATGTTTTAATAATGTGAAATAAAGAAATGAAAATAACTTTTTAAATCATCTACATTTGGTGCTGGATCCACTTTTCTTTTTGATACAATGGAATGGCCTAGTGAGTCCTAGAGCTGTCCGTGCACTGAAGGAGAGATACACTGACATACAACATACCAGGTGAGCTTTCCATTATTTAAACACCTTTTTTTCTGCTGATTGAAATAGCACAGCAAACTGTTCAATACCATAGACGTGTACCCAGAATTTATATTCATTCATACAATTTAAAGAGGTTTTCTCATCATGCTGTTTCTCAAAGTCACAAGCAGCTTCAGACTCGACCTTCTTAGTGAAGCTATAGCAGTGATTAGCACCAGCACTGCTATTCCTAGATGATTCTATTAGACTCTGTAACTTTAACTGCTATTTACAAACCTCTACCGTCTTGTCACTTTAAGAGCTTGTCCACACGGCACAGGTTTTTGGACGGTTTTTCAGATGGTTTGCGGTTTTAGAAACCATCTGAAAACCTGCAAGCAACTCCCTCCCATAGACTTCAATATAAAAACCGTCCATCAGTCCCCGCTGAGCTGTTTTTCCGCCAGGCGGTTTTTCAAACCCGGCGTTCACAACTTAGAATATGATCATTCTTACGACCGGTTTCTAGACGGAAAATTAACATTGGAATCAATGTAAACCACTCAAAACTGAGCAAGCGTTTTTTTGGCGGTTTTTCGTTTTTTGCAAAAAAATGTGAAGTGGGTGTCTTTTTGGAGGTCCTTTTGCACTTTTTTTTTTTTTTTACACAGGAAGGTCCTGCGCATTCCTTCCTGGTTCTGATGGAAGAGGACACACCAGCATGCCTCCAAAAAAATACCACCGCATGGACATGGACGTGACATTGATCCCCATGAGTGTCATGTGAATGAGAGTCTCCCCCTCTTTTTAAAAAATTTTGCTGTTTACATGCACATGTCCTAAAGTTGGAAAAATTTGGCCTTTTTGCACATTGAAAAATATAGTGATTTGTTTTACTTTTGTATAAAAAACACATTTGTGCAGTTTTGTTTTATGGGGGGGTTTTTAAAAAAAAAAATTATATTTTTTTTTTTTTTTTACATTAAGGTAAACCCCCAAAAGTGTAGGAAAAGAACGCCCCCGGGGGTACAGAAACCAAGCCTAAAGAAAGTTTCGTGGGGGGGGGGGGGGGGGGGGGGGGGGGGGGGGGGGGGGGGAGGGGTGTGAGGTGCGGGGGGGGGGGGGGGGGGGGGGGGGTAGATCCCAAAAGCGGGGGTCATCGTAAGTAAATTTTTTTATTTACTATTGTTGTCATTTTGGAGTAAATTTGTAATGTAAATTTGACTTTTTTTCAGGGTTTTCCTACTTTCCCCAAATCCCACCCCTGCACTAAAAATTTGCATTCCCAAAAGGTGACTTCGGGTTGGGGCCCTTTTATGTGGTCACAGCTTTGGTCCCCTTTTAAAACGGGGTTGTGGGAAGGTGTTGCAATAGGCAATGTGGGAAACCCAAAATTTAAAAAGT
The DNA here is from genome assembly GCA_025379985.1 of Phyllomedusa bahiana. Classification (NCBI taxonomy): domain Eukaryota; kingdom Metazoa; phylum Chordata; class Amphibia; order Anura; family Hylidae; genus Phyllomedusa; species Phyllomedusa bahiana. The sequence goes on along the minus strand of JAODAL010002124.1, from coordinate 49,151 downwards.
CATGTGTAATGCCTTTAAAATTTAACCCCTGAAATTTTTTTTCATAAAACTTTGAAATGAACGTACGTGACCATTCGTGAGTGGCACCTTAAAGGGGGCAAAGATCGCCATCTGAGGACTGCTTTTCATCTGTCTCAGCGGAACTCCGGACTAAGTAAAATTTAGTATGTCTTGTCCCTTAAAAAAAACCCAATTTTTTATTTTTTTGTTTAATTCTAGGTCAAGAGGCAATGTTGCTAGCGCCAGGCCGGAGATCCCCCCAAGAGAGGATGAGCATCAGAGAGGGAATAACCCCCCCCCCTTCACAGCGCCCAGCGCCACTGAAGAAGCGGTGGGGAGAAAAAAAATCGGTCGGGCCTTGGGGGTGGAACTTTTCCGGGGAGGATTATGGGCTGCAGCCCCTTCTGCCACCCCAGAGCACCCTACATATGTCGGGTTTTCCCCCCCCGCACATTTCCAACATGGGTGGGTTTAAAGGGACCCCCCCCGAGGGGGCGGTTAGGGGGGGAGACCAGAAGCTCGGGTCCGTTTTGACGGGTCAGGGCGAAAAATTTAAAATGTTCTGTTACACCAGGGGGGCAGCCTTTGCCCAACCCCACCCCTGCCGGAGATTGGTCTGATTGTGTCGTCCGTGCGGTGGTTATTTGGCCTTCCTGGTGCGCCTCTCCACCAGCTCTGAGAGAGAGGGTCTTGGGCGAATTTGCCCCCTTCAAACCCCTTTTGAAACCCCCCCCCGTCCCCATCCGCCCCTGTTCCCATTCCTCCCCCACCTCCCCGCCCAGCCCCCTACTCCATACCCCCACTGCTTGGGCTCTTATATATAGACATTTCGTGCCCCAATACCCCTGAAGTGGGTACCAACACCCCCCACCTCCACAACCATAACAACCACTATCACAACCTCCCCATTCTTTCCTCACTAACCTGTTCTCTCCACCTACATGAATTTTTAAAAATTTTTTTTTTTTTTTTTGTTTTAGTTTTGTGGTCTGTAAGGGCAATTTATGCCCAGACACTCTTTGATATGTATTTTTTTTAAAATTAATAATATTTATGTTTTTGTTAAAAGTTATTTATTTATTTAAAGGGGTTTGGAAAAGGCTTGGAATCGTGTAGTGGGTGGGGGGGGAAGGTTGATTTTTTTTTGTTACATTTCTTATTTTTAATAAAAAAATTGTTTTTCGTTTGAAGTTTTCCCTCGAGTTTATTTATCTATAAAGAAAAGTAGGTCTTATTACCCAAAAAATATTCTTGATATTGTTTTAAAAATGTCAATTAACTGTCATAAAGGGAAATTTAAAAAAGAAAAAATCAAATGTAAATTCCTAATGATAAATTAAAGTCCAAAATGGCCACTGGAAATCTTGGGGGTGAAAACTGGCTGGGGATAAAAAAAAAAAAACACTGGTTTTTTGCACCCAAAACAGGAATACTTTTTTCACTGAAAAATTTACTTGAAAAACATCTGGGAAAAAACCCAGACAAAAAAAAATGGGCAAAAACAGTTCAAAAAACCCAAAACGCCGAAAAACAAATGGTTTTTTTTGACAAAAAAAGTAAAAAAACAGTTGAAATTGACAGTTAGCTGGGGAAAAACAACTTTTTTTCCTTTGCTGTGTGAACGCACCCCCGGGCCCGTCCCCACAGCGGAGCAAAAACTGGTGGATTACTGACGTATTTGCTTTTGCGGCCAGGGTACAAATGTTCATATTCTGCCCAAATGAATAAACATATTCTAAAAAACCGTCCGGTAGAAAATCCATGCATTGGGGACCGCTGCACGGATTTTCCATAAATGTCCATACTAAAGTTTGACAGACGGTTTACATACGGTTTTCAAAACCGAAAACCGTCTGTAAAGCCGTCCAAAAACCCTTGCTGTGGGGACTAAGACTTAAGACTTGACTTATTGACTTAGACTCCTGTGTTAAAGATGAGACTCACCATAGTGAAACTGATTGACTAGAGCAATAAGAGAGAGCAGGAAGGGTGGTTAGAAACTTAGGAAAACGTCTGCGCTCTAAGAGGAGATAAAATCTTTATCACCTGAATAAAAGCAAAATCAATACGGCAATGTATTTGGGAACAGTCTTCATTTACTGTCCCTACATGTTAAGAGCTAATCTTTGTAGTGAAAAAAACCTCTTTAATAAAAAGGAAAACAAAAAATACAGAGGAACTTTCAACCAGATTACCTTGTGTATAGAAATGAGCCTTGTATTTTCCCATTCTCAGGGTGTGAATCCCTCTTATGTTGTATCAATAGATAGGCCGGGGCCGGATGCGGGGGCGCAGCCGTAGAGGTAGGCCCCTCATGACCCGGCGCGCCTGCAGTGGCGTGAGGTCAGGGGAAGGAGTTACGCGCGCGGCAGGTGGGCGGGGCCGACATGCGAGGCCGCATCCCGTGCCGTGCGCCGGCCGTTTGCTAAGGGCAGAGCGAAGCGCGAGTCCAGGGGGAGGGGGCCGGCATATAAGGCCGGAGTCCCGCCCTGCGTGCTGGCAGTTAGTGGGGAGACATTCAAATCTGTCCCACCCACCCTCCTTTTGGTGTTGAGGGGGGGGGGGGGGTTTGGGGATGCAGGACAGCAGGAGAGGGAGTTATTGTCGCAGTGGCCGGCGGTTTTGAGGGCCCTTTTGGGGTGGTAAAAAATTAGTGGGGGAGTCAGGCTCCGCTTGGCTCCCAGTGGTTGAGTGACCAGGCTGGCGAAGGTTGGGGCCCCACAGGGCAGAGGCCTTGGGGAGCGAAAGAATGGTTAGCCGCCAGAGGTGGCTTTTGGTGCCCTGAAACCGGGGTTTGACGGTTGGGGCGCAATGGCTGAGAGAGACGGAGGAGGAATTTCGCCAGACCTTGGTTGGTTGGAAAATCAGAGCTCCAAGGACCCAGCCCCAAGTTTAGTTAGGGATAGTGTCAGATAGGTTTTTTTGGGGAAAGGATAATGGGAAAAAGGGTATTCAGAGTTCTTCAATACCCATTGTCTGTAAGGTATTTTGTTACTTGTTTGTGAAATAAAATGGCTGCTGTGGCCAGTTTATCCAACCCATGTCTCAGTGTCTTCTTTGAAATAGGGAGGTCAAGTGGGTGTGGGTACTTTGGTCATGGATAGCCATAGATAGGCGCTGCATAGGGTCATGAGGATAGTAGTAGAAGGTGTTCCTTGGACTCAAAAACAAGTTCACATTTGTAAAACATGGACAGAAATAATAAGAAAACGCAATAATGGGCTAAATATAATTTTGTATAATAACAAATGACTGACTCTGGTGTTAGGGCTTGTGCACATGGAGTATACACTCCGTGTTACAAGCGCTTTAAGGATCCGTCTTTGGGTCCGCTCTGTCGGTCCCGCATGTGAACGCCGCTCCGTGTTCAGCACAGCGAGCAGTGAGAATCTCACTGCTAATTGTTAGATCCGTCTTGGGGACCGACAGAGCGGACCCCAAGGCGGATCCTTAAAGCGCTTGTAACACGGAGTGTAAATTCCATGTGAACAAGCCCTTATTCATAAAGGTCCCTGTGAAGCAAAATTGTATTTTAATAATATCAGCATTGGCTATACATTCAACAAATGAAGGCATTGCACATTCACTACAAAATAATACTGTATGGTAAAAAGGAGAGATAGTTATGTAGGGCATGAATAAAGGACAGTTAATGGCGCACACACAAATTCAATACTTACTGTAAATGGGCCAGATTTAAGATCTTGTTAATAAATCTGGTGCATGTTAAGGCTTTCTAAGTCTAAGATTACACTTTCTATTTGTTTGCTTAGGTCTGTTGTAATCTCCATAGTAAATGTGCCCCATTGTTGCTATGGTAATCTTCAAGGGCTATGGGTTGGATGGCCAGGTATTGCCAAAAGGTTTGTATGTTGAATCTACTTTGTTTTTCACAAAGCATATCACCCTCTTACACCAGGGTCAGATATTTATACAGAGTTTAATTTTCCAAAGAAATTAACCAAATGCCTGTCCTTTTCTATTAGTCCATAGAGGATATATACTTTAGACTGAAGTAAATGAGCTTCCCCATGTCTACAGAGCAGGAAGGAATATTTAGGTTTGTTTCATGATTAACCATTATATTTTTCTGTTAAATCACACAAATATATATATATATATATATATATATATATATATATATATTATATATATATTTATATATATATATATAATATATAGTTTGTGTGCATATAACCTACTGTATATAGTATATGTATACTGTATGTGTATATTTACCTAATAGTAAATGTATGCGTACATATTCTATAAAATATATGCATGTGGGACTATATATGCTATGTAGTATATGTGCTATATAGTTATGTATTTTATGTGTATATATATATATATATATATATATATATATATATATATAAAATTATAATATATATATATATATATATTATATATTAATATATATATATATAATATATTATAATATATATATAATATATATATATATATAATATATATATATATGTTTTAACCTAATGGGCCGATTTACCAATATTGTCTAATACTAAGACAGTGTCCTAAATGTATGAAAGTGGCTGCGCCAGTTTTCTGATGTAGGTTACAACAGAAATGATGGAGTGTGCCATGTAAGACATATTTCTAAAGCATTTGCGCAAAAAAGATTGAGTCCTTTCGACAGGACCAACACTGTTGTCTGTGCCACTCCTCAGAGGGCATGTCTATACCAATTCGTACAATAGGACACATTTATGTAGCTCTTATGCTAAAAAGTGCCCATCCATGCCATTTTCAAAGTGGCAAGGCCAAGACATGATTAGTCACAGCGTAGGACACCTTTTTGTTACACGGGGAAGTCTGTGTCATGACATGACGCATTTATAAAGTGCAGTGAGACACTTTCAAACAAAAACATCAACTCAACTTTCCACAGGGACACTTTTCATACATTTGGGCCAAGGTAGACATTGGAGCACATTTATTAGGACAGCTGCGCCAGAATTCTGGCATAATTTGCTCCAAAAAATGACATTCGAGCTTTACACCACATTTATTATGTATTTTAGACAGCTGCTAGACACTTCTGCACCTTGTCTAACAAAGGGGTGCGTGGCCTCAATAAAAGGGATGTGACTTTATGTAAAAGCGGACACAGCATAGCACGCAACACTGTGCATCAAAAATGTGCCAAAATTTTGGATGCAGTTAGCGGCATGAAGTAACCCAACTTAAGAATTGAGTAAGGTTAGACTAGACAGTTTTAACCTTCACTACATTTATCAACATTGCAAGATTGTCTTGTCTAACTTTACACTGTCTTAGGATGCTTTCACACTGAGCGTTTTATAGTGCGGTTTAGTGCTTATTTTTGTGTAGAAAGGTCCAGTAATCCAAAAATGCATTAAAAAAACGCACCAAAAATGCTCCATGTCGAAGTCACCCTTAGAGTTAGACATTATTAATAAATCTGCCCTTTTGACTTGACCAGAACTGCACAACATTGCAGTAGGTGGGGCCCGTACCACCTGGAAATGACCCGGACTGCCTAAACCTGGGCAGTACTCCATATTTGGAGCGGGATTTACATAGGCTACACCCCTTCTGCAGGCCACATGTTTACAGGCCTGGACTAGACATTACATCGTGTCTTTCGGGAGCTCACCTTAATACACCGGATCCATAGACATGCATTACTCGCGGCCCGTTTATCTCGCAAATAATTGATCATGTACACTATCTCGCCCGCGCGTACAGTAAGATCTCATTGTACACGCGGGGGGACGAGGCGTAATCCATAGTTCTCTATGAGAGCTATGTATTACCGTAATTATGGGGCGCATTTTCCTGTGTATTAAGCGCAGTACGCCGCGAAATGCGCCCTAAAATAAGCAGTGTAAACATTACCTAGGTCACACCTTATTATGAGATTACTGAACTTTGTCACATAAATAGGTGCAAAGAGTGTTCTAGAATAACAGTATTAATTACATAAGGCTCATATGTATGATAAGTGTCCTTGTGGAAAGTATCTTAGGTAGTGCTGCACCAAAGCTGAGTTCATGCTTATGCTTGAAAGTGTCTCACGGCACTTTATTAATGTATCACGTCGTAAGACAAACTGCTCAAGCACCAAAAACTGTCTTAGCTTTGTCACTTTAAAAAATAGCATGTATAGAAACACATAACCTGCGACACTTTTTGGCATGAGAGCAACATAAATGTGTCTTATCGTATGATTTAGCATAGACGCACCCAATGAAGACTGGTGCTGACAATAATGTCGGTCTTGTCGGACAGACTCATTCTTTTTGGTGCAAGTGCCTTAGGAAATATGTCGGGTATGGCACGTGCCATTATTTCTGTCTTTACCTATGACAGAATACTGGTGAAACATCTTTCACGCATCTGATGACATAGTAAATGCGGTGTAAAGCATGTATGCCAGTATATTGAGTATATTGCATTTCTATAATAAATGTGCTCTAATGTCTTCAGTGGTGGTGAGAAGAAGCTGCCTCTAGTGCAGATTGTTATCGACCTGCACAATAGCAGGAATTACTCCATCACCTGTGTACAAAAGGGTCCAGAAGGGATGTTTTGTTGTTTGTTCTAATATAGAAATCAAATGATTACATGGTCACATAATGGGACTAAAAACATTGGTTAAAAAAGTAGCAACATCTCTCCATATTATGCCTTGTACCTTATTATGGCTTAAAATTAAAGAGTATAAAAAAGTCACTGTGCAGTTCAATTGACTGAAAAATGTCATGGCTCCTGTAATACGGTGTCACAAAGCCTTTTTTTTTTTTAATTAAAAAGGGTTTTGGTTTAATAAATATAAAAAAAAATATATTAAATTAAAATGGTTCAATTTGATAAATAAAAAAAAAAGGTAATATGTTAATATTGCTATGTTAACATCATAAAAAAAAAGCTTAAAAAATGGTAGAATAGTTTTTTTTTAACCCCTTCCACACCTCGTCCCTCAAAAAAGTTATATAATAGATATGTACCCTATTTAAAAGAAAAAAAAATGTATGGCAAAAAAATAAGCCCTCATACAGCTATGCTGAAGGAAAAAGTAGAAAAAGTTATGGGCTTTCTTGGAATTCAAAAAAAAAATTGCCTCGTCACATTGAACTCTCTTTTTAGAAGGTCGTAACCGTTTTCGGATTTTCTCTACCCATCTCTGCTTAAAAGCTCAGATACACTTATTTTTATTCTGTCTACAGTTCATTGGTATGTGAGGTTGTGTTTGTGGTTTTTTGCGCGGGTACATGATGTAACTTTTTAATAGGTGCCATATATAACCATAAACAGGTATAGGGCTGATATGGGATTGAGAATAGAATTTGGGTTCAACAAGTCGTCTCTCTAATTATTTAATAGCATAAAAAAAAGGCTAGATGTGCCACCTTGATTTACTGAGACTGCTGGCCTCTGTCGTTATTTTTATAGAAATAAGACCGCTACAAAACAAGGCGGGCTATTAATTTCTGTTAGCATTCTAGCACACTAAGTGTGTGACATTCCGGATTAGGTATACTACATTGAATAAATCGTGTGTATACCTGTTCCAGCTGTAATGGGCCTAGAGAAATACGGATAGTTGCAGCCCACGCCTCTGCTGAACACTCTCTCCGGAGATCGGGCGTATTACAAAGCGCTGCAGCCGCTATTTAATGTGCCCCGGAGTGGCGTGCGGGAGATTTGAAAATGTATGAACGAGGCTGGATATCATGCTGTAAAAACGCCAGATATCTGGCGTAGCCCCATTCATACATGTCGCCTATAATGTACTAGGAAGCCCCTCAAAAATTCTATGTGTGTTGGAAAATGAATAAAAAATACAATTGTGCCATTTTTGCATAGGTTTTTTAAGTTTTTTTTTTTTTTTTTTTGTTTTTTTCTGTTTCCTTTATTAGTGTTATATCTTGTCGGTGTTAAAGGAAGGTCGATGCGATTCCGGAGATAACACATTTTTAGAGGTTATGTTTTTACTGAACTGACATTTTCTTTGACAAATAATGTTTTTGTTTGTCCACCTATTGACCTCAGTAAAGGCTAATCTTTTGCAGGCTGAAATGTAGTTATTGGTACCATTTTAGAATTCCCAACTTCTTGATCACTTTTTACTCCACTTTTCGGAGAGATGATTATGATAATAAACTAACAAAATAGATGCCCTCTAACTTTAGTTTTGGCGTCATTTGGGATATTAATTCGTTTCTTCTGCGGTGTTCAGCACACAGGATACATGATTTATGTGCAATTATGTGTAACTTTTTTGTCAGATGGCAAAAGAGAGAGGGGATTTAAACTTTTAATATATTTTTTTTACCTTAATACATATTCTCCCTAGGGTACTTGACCACTAAGAGGCACATTCCCTGTCCAGTATATGGCAGTACTGTTGTTTGTAGAATATCCATTCATTACCTACTACACCCTGTCTGTGACTCCATACACCCCAATTTAAAATTTTTATGTTCTCTATAGTTTACGGTAACAAACTTCGTGTTACCTGTGGGATGATGGTCACTATTATTTAAGATATTTTCTTTGCTCAGAGAACTGTTGCAAAAGCAGTATGCATTTATGCATTCTTAATTACAGGACAGAAGTCCAACTGGGAAAAAATTTGGTAAGTATACAATGCTGTATACAAGTATACAATCAAAGCACATTAACACAAAGTAACCTACAGTACTAGTAATGAGTCAGCAACTCTATCCAGGTTAATTCTATTTTAATAAATTTATTGAGGTAGGTCTATATTTTAAAGCTGAAAAAAGGAAACAATCCCCCCTTCACACACCCACACAAAGAAAAAACTGACGTGATTTTTATAAAAAATAAATAAAAAATAGCAGAAAAGAATTCCAGAAAGGGAAGAAACTTTCCTACTGCATTAGACTTGCTGTTCAGTTGAATTTCCGTCAACGAAACTGATCTCAACTTTAACAAAACACATAATTAGAATAACAGCTGGAAGGATTGCACTATGAGTAAATGAAGATCTGAAGTGTTCATAGAAGTGTGTGAGTCGTTAATTTAAGGCCTTTTAGTAACGTCTTATTTCTCCAACTCTAAATTGTAGGTTGGGGTGGGGAGCGATTTCTAAAATCCTAGTGCAAACGAAATTTGTTAGGCTATGCGTATACCTCAGCTCATTGGATCTTTGGGCAGATTTTTGTGAATTCAGTGATTTAGAATCTGCGTTGGGGACTTCAGTCGCTCGATTTATCAGCAGATTCTAAATACTGAATCCTACAAAAATCTGCCAAGAATCCAGTAGACAGCAATGAAAAATCCATGCTGTAGGGAACATAGCACCGATTTTTTCCAGTTGATTTTAAATTGTGTCTGACTGGATTCCACGTAAATTTCAAACTGGTGGATCCTCCCCAAGATTACTGTTGGATTTCCGTACATTAATCATGAGTGGAAAAATATGACAAAACCCGACATGTGGTTTTTAGCGCATGATATGCACCAAAATGTGGTCTTGCTCATCGGTGTTAATATGCCATTGGAATTTGGGACGCATATTTAACATTGCTGTTGTATTGACATAGGCTTAGAAATATTACCTCCTGGTTACAATGTTTTATGGCTGAGTTCAACTAGTGGAAAGATATTTTAAACAAGTATAAATGTGCCATACAAGATATGATTTTCCACTTAGAAAATCATTTGTACATTGGGGAAATACATGTTGTCCCACATGTACTTTTTTTTTTACATTTTTTCCACAGATATTAGCAGAACCATATTAACTCATTTATATAGGGTATTACCACTTTAGACACATATGCTGGGTAAGATTTCGCACTAATGATATTGCCTGGAGTCTATTAGTACTATACTGTAGGGTGCTACTAGGAGGCGCATATGCGTCCTCAGGGGATCTACCCACAGATGGTTTATATACATACAGGGGACTTATATACCTACTGGGGTCTACCTACCAATAGGTGCTCTGATGCTCTATAGATCTACCTACAGGGGGTCTATATACCTACCTACAAGAGGCCTATATGCCTATGGGAGCTCTGCTCACCTAAAACAGCTACATGGACAAAGGAGCCTGTGAACAGGAGTAGCTCCATTTACTTCTATAGGAGAGTTTTCTAGGCATGTTCTGTGATATGAGGGTAGCCATCTTGCCAGAGCTGTTTGTTTTTGTTCGTGCTGCACACGGCGGTTTCTCTGCATATTAACTGATGGTCATAATAATGGGACTCAACTGCATAGAAATGAGAGAGCTGAAAATTTTACTTTTAAACTGGGACAACAATACATTTAAAATCAATTAAAACCCATATATAGAGTATGATGCAATATGAGTCTCTCCGACAACACAGAGACAAAATCTGTTCCTCCATCAATCAACAGGCTAAAATAATGCATTTACCGTATACAAGAAATGCAATGAATACTGAGTGAAGGAAATGATAGACTAGGCCTTAGCAGGAAAACAAGATGAAGAATGGATTTCTGTTACCAATATAAATTATGAGGTGAAATAATTATGTGCCTGAACAGGCAAAAAAATTAGGATTAGTCAACACAGGGACAAAAATCCATATGGAATCAAGGCATAAGAACAGACTGGGTCCCCACACATATCCCTGCAATGGCATCTTCATTGATTAACAAAAGTTACATTTTTTGTTCACCTTTTTCAGTTACACATGGTTTTCTTGTTTTATCTGTATGTATCTTGAATGTAGTTTCAAGTTACAATATCACAGACGATCAGGGCTTTATATTTAGTTGGTGCTGTCCAAGACAGAATACAACCTATTTTAGCAGTCAAGCTTCATCTCGTCTTTAAAGTTTGATTCATGCGACTGTTTTATTTTTTATCATTTTATGCATCAAATTGTGCATGAAAAAAAAATGCAGCATGAATCGTGATAAGGACCATTTTTTTTTCATAAGCATCAAAACATGTTGTATCAGTCTATGTCTCTTACATACACACACGGAACATGCATAAGTTTAAAATCCAGAAGTTTACGTTACCACCTAAATAAAAAAGAACATATGTATGTTTTTCTCACTTTTGAATGGAATTCGGAATAAACCTTACCTGTTTTCGGTCAATTAGGATTCCCAAAATTATTTATATTTGGCAAATACCAGAATAATATGAGAGAGAGGATTTTTTAAGGCATTCTAATGACTTTCTGCAAAGTCAAAAGTTTAAATTCACTAGGATTACTATGCCTTTAAACAATTTGGGACAGCCCATATGATGATGTCATGTCCTTGGAAGCTTCTGGTTTATTGGCATCATCTGAATTAGAGGCACACGTGTGGCTGTATTTTAATGCACTCCAGAAACTCACTGCTTCTGTCTGTAACATCATGGGAAAATCTAAAGAAATCAACCAAGATATCAGAAAGAGTCTTGTGGACTTGCACAAGTCTGGTTCCTCCATGGGTGCAATTTCAGATATCTGAAGGTGTGCATCGTTTATCTTGTACAGAATACAAGATTATATGCAAGCACAAAAGACAAGATGAGAATGTCTAGGCCTTCCTTTGTATCATGGAGGGAGTGTAAGGTCTTGCTGGTGATTTTTTGGAGGATTAAGCCTGCTTTGGATCCAGTAATGTGCATAGTTAAATGACTACTAAGAACGCTCGCTCAGACAAATGCTATAATAAGACCTTGTGAAGAGAAGGAGTGCTGGCTTGGAGAAGACTGGTAGAATAGTGGTGTTACGTTGTATGACACAGATGAAAACGCAAGTACTGTGTATCAACACCGGATACTGTGAAAGGTCACTATACTGTGAAGAATACATAGTTTAACTCTCCAAAAGTTATACATAGTAAAATCCAGATATTCTTTGCAAATGGCACAGGGAACAAAGATTCTAGTTAGTTTTTGGAGGACATGCTTTGTGTCTGACAAAACTAAAATTGAAACTGTTTGGCCACAAATGACCCTCTGTTACGTTTGGAGAAAAAGGAAGAAGCTTGGAAGCTATGAACACTATCCCCAACTGTGAAAACATGGGGTGTCGTCATCTTGTTGTAGGGGTTGTTTCGCTGCAGTTAGAGACTGTTTGCAGCGCACTTCACAAAGAAGGCATTAATAATGGAAAAGAAGGGAATTAATGTGGGCGAATACTGAAGCAACATCTCAAGATTCAAGCCAGGTAAGTTATATGGCTTAGGGGAAATATGGGTATTCCACATAATGGTCAATGACCTGATGCATACTGCCAAACTGGTGAGTTATGGCGCAAAGTTACTTTCACAGGTAAACAAAGTCAATGTTTGGGAGTGGCCGCAAACAAGTTGGCCTGATTCGTCAATACTGATTGTATATAATTTGTATGGTTTTATTTAAGCTAAAAAAGGCAGGTGTGACAAAGCAACCTATAAACATGGCTCAGTTACACAGTTTTTGTGTAGGAGGATAAGGCAGGATATTACCTACCAACTTTTTGTTGTTAGTAGATGTTTTTATTTTATTCTGGCATTTGGCGCAATTAATAAATTAATTTTATGGTAATCCTAAACTTGACTTATACAGGTAGGTTTATTCTGATTTCATGTCAGATAGTGAGAAAAACATGCATATGGGTCTTTTATACAGTGTATGTAAACTATTATATATTTCAGGTATAGTATTTGTATGTATGCTGTATAGGCTATTTAGTATATGTACATCGCCTCTCATTTTTTAGATATTGTGTTATATCTTTTCATAGGACACCAACACTGAAGATATGACACTGATACAATGTAAAGTTTTCAGTGTACAGTTTATATAACTGTGTGTGTAAGGCCCCGTTCACACGGCTTATTGCCGACGTAATTGCGGGGACGGACTTCGCCCCGCAATTACACCGGTGCCGTGCAGCTGGTTTGGGGGGGGGGGGGAAAGCCGGTGGGGGCCGGCAGCTCGCCGGCCCCATAGACACTCATTATCCACGGCGCGTACCCGCCGTAAATAATGTGCATGTCATTTTCTCCCCCCTCGGTGTATTCGCCAAGCGGGGAGAAGAGACGGAATCCATAGTTCTCTATGAGAACTGTGGATTACCGTAATGACTGGTACGGATTCCAGCCGTACTGCAGCACAAATACGGCGCGCAGTATGGCTGCAATCTGTCCCAGAATAAGCCGTGTGAACAAGGCCTAAAACTCAACACACAGCTTGTTGGCTGTTATTTTGAAGGAGCTCCAAGTCTACACTGTTATACAAGCTGTACAATTACTACTTTACATTGTATCAAAGTGTCGTATTTTCAGTTAAGTCCCATGAAAAGATTTCATACAATATTTTCAAAAATGTGAGGGTGTACTCACTTTTGTGAGGTACTGTATACCTAAAGGGGCTCTGTATAGCTGCAGGGGGTATATATATCTACATGGATTTTATGTAGCTATAGAGGGCATACATACCTACTGGGGTTCTACCTACCTACAAGTGCTCTATATACCTACCTATAGGGGTCCTTCCTACCTACAGAGGGTCTACAGAGGGCATATGTGTCCACAGAGGATCTACCCACAGATGGTCAATTTACATACAGGGGACATATATACCTACAGTGGTTTACCTACCAATAAGTGGTCTATAGATCTTCCTGCCTACAGGGGATATACATATAGGGGGACTATATACCTACCTACAAGGGGCCTATATGCCTATGGGAGCACTAACTACCTACAGGGGGCCTCTAGAGCTACCAACAGAAGCTCTACTACTTACCTACAGGGGGGTATATATAACTACCTGCCAAGGGCCTTTATATTTTGCAACAGAGGGCCTATACATATATACCTACCAGGGGCCTATTTATCTACCTAGGAAGGTGTTTACCTATCTGAACACCTAATTTTGAGGACGTGCACATCTACTATATTGGGAGTTCACTTAGTTACCATATGGGTACACAAAACTTGGCACACAAGTAAATTCTGCAGGGACGAGTCATGATCAAAGAGAAGACGTCATGGTGGTCTGGTGAATAATATTAACAGCACTCAAAAGTGTTTCCAATGCTTCACTAAGGCTATGTTCACACGGCTTATTTCGGGGCGTATTTGCGGACATAATTACGTACGCAAATACGTCCCGAAATACGTTTCAAATATGTGTCACAAAGTGCGGCGCGTATTTCGCGTCGTAAATACATTCCCCATTCTTTACTATGGGGATTTACGTCATGAAATATGCCTCAATAAGTGACAGTGGACTAAGTTTTACAATTGTATTTACATGGCAAAAATACATCGCGGAAATATGCCTCGTGTGAACGACGAGACGCATTTTACATTAGAATCAATGTTAATCTAATTGTTCATTATTTGAAACGTATTTCGGGACGTATTTGCGGTCATAATTACGTCCGCAAATACGCTCCGAAATAAGCCGTGTGAACATAGCCATAAGTGTCCTATATGATGTAAGCGGGACATTGGCACCGATGTGCGGCGCACGCGTAGAGAGAAAAAACCGTGGTGCCTTTTCCTTTCTACGCATTCGCAGCACATTGGCGCCAATGCCCCGTTCACATCATATAGGACACTGATGTCTTAGTGATAGCCAGCACTCCTCTGATCCCCGCTTTCTTCTACATTCCTTTACTGACTCATCCAGTGGTGAGTATAGCATATACTTACCTTACATGTCTATGCTCAGCACAAAGTTAGGGTTTAACAGGGAATGTTTTTTTACAATATGTGGACCTCTTCATATGTGTTCCTGAACCATTTCATAGGCATTTAGTTTGTATTAATACTTATGTATGTATCACATTGTTTTGTTTATACTTGATACTCTTGTATATACTTTTGTATATACCCTTGGTCTCATTATGCCTATGTATTATGTATATATGTATATATTCTTTGTCCATGTATGGACTACTATGCACTTATATTTTATGTATATATGTCATTCTCTTTTTAATAAGACTGTTCTTCTTTCACTGAAAGTGTTGGTTACGAATAAGGTCGATCTGACCGAAACGTCAATCTTCTTTGTCACACCAATATGATATGTTTCTTGCAGTGTTGAGCGAACTGTTCGGAAAATATTCGAGACGAACTTTACAGGTTTTCTGAACCCGAGCCAAATTTTTTGCCAAAAGTTCGGTAAAATTTGGCTTCGGCAGGGGAGTTCGGCACCATTTTCAGCTGCTTCCTTCAGTTTTGCTGGCCAACCAAGCAGTGCAGAGCACAGAAGGGGGTCAAAAACGTCACCAGTGAGGGTGTGGTGATCTCATTGGCTGCTAAAATCACATGAACATGTTCTATGTATTTGTCACGGACCCAGACGTAAAAGTGGATCCACTGGACCGCCGCAAGCGATGGTGTAAGCCACGCCAGGGAACGGAATCTAAGTAGGTCCTGGTTTTCACCAGAGCCCGCCGCAAAGCGGGATGGACTTGCTGCGGCGGGAGACTACTAGGTCGTTACCCCTGATGTGACTTGCTTGCGGTGGCAGCCAAAGTATAGCGTGGTGCAGAATCGTCAGGCAGGTTCGTGGTCGTGGACAGGCAGTAGGTCAGGACAGGCGGCAAGATGCGTGGTCGAGGAACGGAAGCTAATGGTACGGTACACGGTAAGTCAGAACAAGGTTTGGAACGCTTTCTCGGTGGGCTATATGGCACTAAAGATCCTGGCAACAGCCCCAGGAAGGGGCAGGCTTAAATAAGGGCAGTGACCCGGCAATAGCCAATTACGGTGCACTGGCCCTTTAAATTTCAGAGCCGGCGCGCGCGCGCCGTAGATGTCGGGACCGCGCGCGCCGGGAGGCTGGAGCAGAGACAGGAGCGCGGCCGGGTAAGGAAGAAGGTGACCCGCCGGCCGGGGGAGCGTGCCCACCGCACGACATGCGGGCGGCGGTGCCGCTCATGCGGGGACCACGGGTGTGCCCGCGACCCGGGACGGGGGTCGCGGGCCCACCCGTGACAGTATTAGACTGTATTTCCTGTTAGTCGCCATTTCAATTACAGTCTGTGAACTGAACACACTGCTCTGTCTGCTCTGCTTGTTTCAAAGCAGGCAGACATACCATTTTCCAGCAATTTCACAAAGAAAAAGCTGCTAGATAGATTAGTTAGGGTTGGGGTACAGCAAGATTAGGGATTACTGGTTTCTTGCAGAAAATTTCATTCTGTGCCCAAAATTCCCTTGCTGCAGTTTTTGGGGGGACAGACACCTTTCTTCCATAAGACTCAATTTCACACAAAATTCCATAGATAAAAATCTGTTTCTAATCCTATTTGCCTGTTGCATAGTATAGGGATATAAGAACACTGTTGATTTGCTGTCTTGCTGTCAAGGTTCTTACATAAAACCCCATTTCACAGAAATTCCCTAGAAAAAAAAATCTGTTTCTAATCAAATTTGCTTGTTGCATAGTAAGGGATTTAAGAATACTTTTGATATGCTGTTAGGTTTCTTCCATAAAATCCCATTTCTCATAAATGCCATAGAAAACAATCGGTTTCTAATCTTATTTGCCATTTGACATTACAGGGATTTAAGAACACTGTTGATCTGCTCTTAGGGTTCTTCCATAAGACCCAATTTCACACAAATTCCCTAGACAAAGTATTTTTCTAATCCTATTTGCCTGTTGCATAGTATAGGGATAAAAGAACACTGTTGATCTGCTGTTAGGGTTCTTCCATAAAACCCCATTTCATGCAAATTCCCTAGAAAAAAATCTGTCTCTAATCCTATTTGCCAGTTGCATAGTATAGGGATTTAACAACGCTTGTGATTTGCTGTCTTTGGAGCAGAGTTCTTCAATAAGAGACTGTGAACAAATATTTACATTTTAATATTTATGTTTTTGAACATGGAGCCAACTAGAGGTGGTAAGCGAGTAAGGAGGGGTGTAGGGCATGGAGCTAGAAGCACTAGACAATGCACTCCTTCCAGTGCTCACGACAACACGCAAGCCACCACATTGTCACTCGCAGGACCGTCAGGCCTGTCATCGCTTGGTCGGTTCCCTGTGCGTCTCATTATTGAAGATCGGCCCCAATCTGTTCTTCAGTGGTTAACACACCCTTCATCCAGCTGTTTTACCTCCTCTTCCTCTCAGTCAAGGGCACAAATGTCATCATCATCAGTCCAACCTGAAGGCCAAACGTCACCTAATATACCGACTACTCCAGATAATCCCTGTTCTGAAGAGCTCTTTGCTGACACAATGAGGTTGGGGTCAGAAGGCATTTCAAAAGAGCAAGAGGCCAAAGAGGATGATTTTGTCTGGTCTGATACCCAATTGTTGATGCCCTCAGATGAGAAGGAAGCTGGTCCGTCGGCAGAAATCACGAACCGTCAGCAATGCCTCGCAGTGTCTGTGGCTTCTAGCCCGCAGCTTCAGTTTGTAGACTGTCAGGAAGAGGAAGTCACTTGTGATAATGATTATGACATTGCGGATCCAACATGATATTTTTGCCAGCAGCTTGCAACCGCCTCTTCAGTGGAGGAGGAGGATGATGGGGTTGTGACAGTGCGGTTCCGGACGAAGAAAGGGAGAGGGCGGTCGCACAAGTCCTCTGACATTACTCTACCAGCCATGGTCAGTGGTGGCAGCGGGAACACTGCTACTAAGTTTTCACCGTCGAAGAGGTCCAGGACCTGTGAAGCCTGGGCCTTTTTTGATCACGCCTCAGATTCGCCGACCGACGTCATATATTGGCTTTGCTTTCAGTGCATCAGTAAAGTCAAGAATTTACTCAGCTCGGTGGACACTCTTCCACACTGCTGGAATGGAACAGAGTCCAGATTTCCAACTTTGACAGGTAGCATCACGTGCCAAGAGAAACCAGGCCGTTCTGAAATTAATCTGTCTTGGAGACCATCAACACACAGCTTAAAAGCTGTGGACGGCTCTGCGCACTCAGACCGACCAGTGGCTGGGTGCTAAGAACCTGGCGCCAGGCAATGTGGTGTGCGACAATGGGAGAAATCTCCTTGCCACCCTTAGCATTGGTAGACTTACGCACAATCCTTGCCTGGCACATGTCCTGAACCTGGTTGTGCAGAAATTTCTTAAGCGCTACCCAGGTCTTGACTGTCTGCTGAGGAAGGCTTGAGGTCTTAGCTCACACTTCCGGATTCGCACCCTGCTTCGGCCCGACTGTCAGCGTTGCAGAGTGATCTGGGCCTCCCCACCAACTGTCTCATTGTTGACGTGGCAAGACACTGGATTTCCACCCTCCACATTCTCCAGCGATTGTGGCAGCAGCGTAAGACCATTATGCAGTATGAAGTGTCGCATGGCCTGACGAGCAGTGGTGCGGACCTCGGGGTGTTGAGCCACAGAGAGTGGAGGCAGGTGAAGGATATCTGCAACATCCTTGACAGTTTTGAAGACGTAACCAAAATGGGCAGTCAGGATGATGGTGTTGTCAGCATGACCATTGTGATATTTTTACTGGAACGAGTGTTAGGCCCCGTTCACACGGCTTATTCACGGCGGATTTGTGCGCCGTATTGAGCGCACAAATCCGCCGTGAATACGGGGCGGGACGGGGGCGGGGCCGGAGCGCCGGCCGGAGGGCGCGCTCCCGGCCCCATAGACAATGCATTGTTTACGGCGCGTCCGCGCCGTAAATAATGTGCATGTCACTTTCTCCCCCCGCGGCGGATTTGCCGAGCGGGGAGGAGCGACGGAATCCACTGTTCTCTATGAGAGCAGTGGATTACCGTAATGACTCCGACGGATTGGCGCCGTATTGAAGCGCAAATCCGGCGCGGAATACAGCGCCAATCCGTCGGCAAATAAGCCGTGTGAACGGGGCCTTAGACTCTCTGCTGCAGCAGGTCCCGGCAGTGATGGAGGAGGATGAGGCAGACACAGAGCCTTACTCTCCGTCGGATGTAGAAGGCCCAACTGTTTTCCAATTGTATCTGTCTTCTTTAGGCAGTGCTTTCAGATCCAGGGCAGGTGCAGGACTGCAGTACAGCTCACAGAGTAGAGGGCATGATGCTAGCCAGGCCTCTGGTGATGATGATCAGGATGAAGAAGTAGAGGAGGATGATGAGGCAGAGGTGGACACCACAAGTACCGATTACCCTTCGGTCGTAAGAGGCTGGAACAGATTTCAGGAGGAGGAGGAAAAAGAGGAGGAAGATCCGATTAGTGCTCCTCAACCCCAAGGCTTGGGAGATCCTGGCAGCATCTCATACATGAGTGCTTGGATGCTACATTACCTGCAACATGACCCACGCATCAAGGCAATAAAAATAAACAGCGATTTACTGGATGACCACCCTCCTTGATCCACGTTACAAATCAAAAGTGAGCACTTTTCTTCCACCCATACAAATTGACAGTAGAATGCAGGAATTTGAGACAGTGCTCATTGACCAACTCAAAACATCTCTTCTGTCTTCACATTCTAATGTCATGGTGGAACAGCATCAGCAACGTGGCAGCAGCAGGCAGTGTGGCAGAAGCTCACTGGTTAACATTTTTAACACACAGAGACTGCCTTCAAAGCATGGTCCATGACTACCTGCGGCTCAACACCGATGTTTTTGGACTTGATCTGCACCCATTCAAATTCTGGGTGTCAAAAATAGATGAATGGCCTGAGCTTGCTCGACACGTCATACAAATTTTAGCCTGCCCGGCAGCCAGCGTTATCTCAGAACGCACCTTCAGCACAGCTGCGGGGTGATAATTGACAAACATATCCGTCTTCCCCCTGAGAATGTGGATCATTTGACATTTATCAAAATGAATCAAGCGTGGATCTCTGACGATTTTGTTGTCCCGGTTGCCGACGTCACCGACTAGTAAACTGTAGCACGTCTTCTTGATAATGTGAAATACACATTCCATCAGTCATCTATTGACATCAGTCAGTCTGCCGTAAGTCATCTATTAATCATTTCAGGCTCCATACAGCCAAATCAAATTGGGCCCCCACCCATTACTACTTCCTATTTTTTAAACAGATTTATGGGGCCCCTTTTTTTTTTTTTTACAGCCAATGACAGGAGTACTGCCCATATTGCCCTATTGGCATCCCTGGCTCTGCATCCTAAGGTGTTCCAAAAGCCCCTTTGACACATAAGAAGAAACCGGTATTGGAAATAGTACATGGTAACTGGCATGGGTGCCAATAGGGCAGTACTCCTGTCAGGGTCCTAGTAAAAAAAAAAAAGGCCCAGTGATTGGTTAAAAAATAAGAACTAGTAATGGGTGGGGGCCCCATTTGATTTAGCTACATGTGGCCCTGAAATGGTTAATAGATGACTGACGGTAGCCCTGACAACCACTGTACCCCCTATAACTATGGCTCTGCCAGCTGAACATCCATATTCCCCATTGGATGTTCTTGCTGCCACCACATATATGACATGCTCTTGGGCCCTGGTGCAAAAAGTGACAGGGGGCTCCTACCAGTTACCATGTGCCATTTCCAATACCAGTGTCTTCTTATGTGTCAAAGGGACCCTGTAGCAGCTGCTACCGCTGTACCACCTATAGCTACGCTGTCCTCATCTTTTCAGTTAGCCATTAAAAGGAATTAATTATTTTAGCATGGGAATATTTTTCTGTGACTCTTAGAGCCAAATTTTCTTCACTAAGTTGTTCCACGTATCCATTTTACTGTTATGGATGCTAATTGCAGCTTCTCCTCATCTGTATGGGTATACAAATTAACCAGAACACCTCGTCGGCCCTTAGACTTGCATTACCAGCGGCGCATATACGCCGCTAGTAATTCACATGTCAATTATCTCCCCGTCCGGCGGATTCGCCGAGCAGGGAGAGGAGACGTAATCCATAGTTCTCTATGACTTGCCGTAATTTGCGCACTCCGGCGTGTAATTACGGACTGAAATATGTCCAATTTTAAGCCGTGTGAGCATAGCCTTAGTATGATGATGTTATTATACCAGTCTATATAAGCTAAAGTGAGACTAGGCTGGTGCACTGCACAGGTGGCAGAGTCAGGAAGGTACAGTATAGTAGCTTTGGGTTGGTTCCCTAGAACCAACTCCTTTAATGGGCCCTAGGCACCCAAGTCCAACGCTACATATATACCATATTTACATACACACACACTATATATCATATATACACCCACATATACTACATTAAATATATATAGAAACATACATATACTATATACCATTTACACACACACATACAAACCAACACACATGTAGATTTACTTACATACAAATAAGCACACAGTATATGAGTACTTGTGTATAAGTGCTTCCCTGCTGCTGCCGGGTATTGCAACAGATATCCAACAGCAGCACTTATGTTGAACAACAAAATAAACTATTGCATTTCCTTCTAAAGTGTCACCCTATCCCTTTTTCCGCTATAGGCATGTGCCCTCAAGTGCCTAGTGATAAATACAACCCTGTATTTTTTTGGTAAAACACTAGTATTACTGATGGACTGCTCTGATTGGTTGTCTAACAACACTTCGACAGTGTCGGATAGTACTATTGCTCTTTAAAGGGTTCATGCAATACATTCAATTTTATGTCCTCATTACAAACTCTTCTAAGTCTTAAACTGTCCATATATAGTTAAACAGAACCTGTCACATGAAGAATGCTATCTGAGCTGCTGGTAGCATGTTATAGAGCAGTAAGAGCTGAGTAGATTGATATATTGTTCTGTGGGGAACGATTCAATAGAAATTCTATTTTATTAATTCAAATCCCTGTTTATGTGTACAACTTTCAATCACTGACATAAACAGGGATTTCAATGAGTAAAAAATAAGTTCTACTAAGTCTTTCCCCAAATAATTATATATTAATTCGGCTATTCCTGCTCTATAACAAGTTGCCCACTGATCAGCTAGCATGTTTAACATGACCAGTCCCTTTAAGTACTTGAGCCTTGATACGATGACTGGAGCTTAAAAATAATGCCACATACATGGATCATCACAAGAGTTTCCAATACAGTAGAAACTGAGTGAATATTAATTATTTTGATTATTTCAAGCTTATGATAGTTCCTCATAAATGGCCTAATTCTTAGATGCAGTGATCACATGAAAACTCAAGCATCAAAGCAGAAAACTATATGTTGCTGTTATTAATTTTAATTAATTCCAGGGAGTTGTATATTCGAGGGGATATATATACATAACATATGTCAAATAAGTAAAATGGTAATAATAAATAACTAATAATAGGTACAAAGCGAGAGAGGAACCTGCCCGCAAAGGCTTACATTCTACAAGGAAGAAGGAAAGAGACAGAAGGAGAGGGGCAGACATGTTTGTAGGGTGGTGTACAACAAAAACCCAATTCAAAAACCCATAACTGGAACGTGTAACCACATAGATGTCAGCAATTCCAAAAAATTACTACAACTAACTAAAATAGAGAAATTGCTTGGACCAAAAATATGTAAATAAAACTTAACCTTTAATGCACAGGTGTCCAACTGCCGGCCCTCCAGCTGTTGGGAAACTACAACTCCCATCATGCATTTGTATAATCTATAACACTGGGCATGATGGGAGTTGTAGTTTTCCAACAGCTGGAGGGCCGGAAGTTTGACACCCCTTTAATGTATAAATACACAGACATGTATTAAAGGTTACATAGTTACATATTTGTTTAGTACATGCAATTTCTCTACTGTAGTTAGTTGTAGTGGTGTAGAGGCAGCAGGGTTATTGTAGGTTACAGGCGCCCTGAAGAGATGGGTTTACAGTTTTTCATATATGCTAATACATTATAATCTGTGTCAATTTGACACAGACAGCAATCAGGGTAGCACACAGTCCTCCCTGATTGCTGGCTTCTTGCACAGACAGCCCTGGGGTTACCTAGGTCCTCAGGACTGACTGTGGAGATGTTCCCTGGGCTCTCTCAGGTCACCGGGAGTCCCGATCACCCGACAGAGTAGGGGAAAGCCCTTTGATTACACTGCAGTCACTGACCAGCGGCTTCCAAAGGGTTAAGACTCGGGGAGCAAAGGTTTCCCCCACTTCCCGGTGCTTGTAGACACTCTGCTAGGAACAGGGCTGTGAAGTGCAGTTCTCAGCACAGCCGAAAGACGTCACTGCAGACAAACAACCTGAAGTGCTCGACACCAAAAGATAGCGGGTAGTCGTTAGGGGGTTAATGTTTTTTATATGCAATTTATATATTTTTTTAAAAAAAGGTCATCTTGACTGAATTTTCTGCTGGAACGTGTAGCCAGTCTTTCATCTCTAGATGTACTTTCCCAACAGCTGGAGAGCTGACGTTGCAGACCCATGGAATAGATAGTATTACAATCTACCACAGGTGTCATAGTTTTAATCTGCGCCAGATTTATTAACACTGAGTCTTACTGTACACCATTATTAAAGGAATGTTCCAGGCCCTAACATTCCTCATTTGTCCGCCGAGGTACGAGTAGAAATAGAAGATAAGACTCAACCTGTTCACTCCTGGCTGACAGTAGTGTTCAACCCGGAAGTAAGCAGTGAACGTCCATCATTCACATGACAGGTGCAGTCGATCACAGTTAAGACACCGTGCCGTATAACATTTGTTTTTTGCACACCATGGCCTATTAAGGGGCTTTGTCTTCACTGTGCCCGTTAGGGTATGTTCACACGGCTTATTTTGGAGCGCATTTCACCGCGTATTTTGCTCTAATACGGGCGAGATGTGTGCCAAAATTATGGTAATCCATAGCTCTCATAAGAGAACTATGGATTACGCTTCCTCTCCCCGCTCGTACAGTATGATCGTATTGTACGCCCGGGGAGATAAGTGACATGTCAATTACTTGCGGCGATTACGCGCCACTGACAATGCATGTCTATGGGGCCGGCGGGTTGCCCCCCCTCTAACCCGTGCCTTGGGAGTACATGCTGATCAGCGCGAGCTCCCAAAACACACAATGTACTACACCGCCTACTATACGCGCCAAAGTACATCATGTGAACATACCCTTATTTAGTATTTCAGTAGGCTGATACTTTTACTTTCTTTTATATAAATATATTGTATCCAAAACATTTAACATATATACTTATATAGCAATAAGCAGAGTACCCCATTATAAAAACTGGTGATGTGCAGTCTCACTAGGAAACGTCCATTGTTCAGTACATACTTTCATTCATTCATTCATTCAGTACATTCTTTGTGGCTCTTTAGCCTTAGAGCTTAGCATTCTGCTGCTCTTTTTGGACATTACACCCTTCTGGCGCACAGCCAATCACAGACCACAATGTCACCAGCACCTCTGTGGCCTATAACTGACAGCAGGTGTCAGATGAATGAAGACCATTCACTGGTTACTGCGAGGATGCGTCTAGGAGGCAAGAATGATGTTACTCTTCTATTTTACTCATACACCCCTTTAAGATGCCTTACGTTATGCCACTAACTACCCCAACATTTTATCACAAGCTGCCACACTCTAAACCATGCCCCTTTCCCATGAAGCCACACCTCCTTGTCAGGCGAGGTGCAGAAGTGCCTGAAAACCGTGTAAATCATGTTCAACGTTATTTTTTGGGCAAATTGTACAATAATTCTGGTGCAGCTGCCTTGAAAAATGTTCCCCAATGTTTTGTATAGACATGAGACTATTGTTGACAGGTTCTGCTATATCCTGAAGGATTTGCTGACACCATAGAATGGTCTCTGGCTATTCGCAGTTTGAGCAGTTGAAGGAGGTAAACGTGCATTCCTCATCCTTGTGCAAAGAGATCCAGCACACCATACAGCCACTGTCTACTCTATGGGAGCAAGTATTTCAAAGAAGTCAAAACATTCACTGCAGGCTTCAATCTACTTGACTTCCCGTGTCCCAGAGAAGCCCTGTGCCCATGAACAGTACTCAGCTAGCACTAGATGATTGCAGTTCTGTTACTGGGTAGACGGAACGTATCGGAATGGGAAAACACATGGAAATGGTTGGGATTCATCTGAATGATTGTGGATTCTGCTGCCAGGTGTGGATTGTTACTAAGACAGTCCAAAGAATACTCACGGGAGTGTCAAGTGTAACACCCCATCTGGTTTTCTCCATAGAAGTACATTCCAGATTAGGTTCCATGGATATGTAGTAATAGGATCACATACAACATCAGGCTCAGTTACACCCCCATCATAGGACAAATATGCATACACCACAAAATCAGGAGAACTGTCATTTATCAATCATATATTCAGCAAAGCAATTTCAGACAGTAACAATTTCCCCAGAGAAGCGCCCGTTACCTGGAAGGTGTGCACACAGCACCAGTGGTGTAGAAGTCTGTAAAGCGCAGTCCTCTAGCTGCCATCGTGTCGAGATTAGGGGTGCGGGAAGTAGGGTGTCCATAGCACCCCAAGTCACCATAGCCAAGATCATCAGCAAAGATCAGAATGATATTTGGGGGATCAGATGACTACACCCTGTGATACAGAAGACACCCCAGTATGAAAATGATGCCGGGTGCCTTGGGTCCACAGGTGCAGTTGATTCTAGGGGCTCACCAGTTGAGCTGTTTCTGGGCCCACCGGTTGAGTTTATTTTAGGGGCCCATCCCACAGCTACTGTAAATGACTGTGCATGTCTCCCCTACTTTGCCTCTTGCTTTTTGCCTATTTGTTTCTGCTTTTCTGCCATTTCCCAGGGATGTATATGTAGTTAAAAAGCAACTCCAGGTCTACCATGCTCAGGGGCCCATCGTGGGTATTCCCTACTCCCCTGTGGGCCAGTCTGAGATTGCTGTCAGGCACAATTTTATTACAGCTTCACTGGGATTATCCTCTGAACGCCTAAGAAGTGGTGACAAGTAGAAATGCAGCCTCCTAGAGAAAGGAAGGAAAACAATCAAAGGGCAGAAATCACTAGATAAGACCAGGGGCGGGACAATGGGTAGGCGAACAGAGGCCGTCACTTAGGGCGACTCCCTCTGCCTGCCACTAGGAGGCGCAGGCATGGAGCCAGCTCAGTAGCTGAGCCAGCTCCATACATTGCAGCACTGCCGGCTGTCTCTATACAGCCAGCAGCTAAGTGGATTCCCTCCGCCCCTCTCCTTCCTCCGGGCGTGGGGGAGAGCGTCGGAGGGTGGAGATGACAGGGGCAGCCGTACTTTTGGGGCAGTGACTAGAGAGACATGTCAGGAGAGGTTACTATTCATCTCTCCCAGCTTGTCTGCCTCCTGTGACAACTTCCTGTCGCTTGTGCGCCCAGTGGATGCTGGGGCGAGTGGGCGGAGCCTTGCCCCCCCCCTCCCCCACTCTTTGTCACCAGCGGAGCACTGGATCTGTAAGTGCTGACAGGAGAGGTGAGTGGTGTGGGGGGAATTAGAGCTATAGGGGGATGCACTGAGGAAGGCTGCACTGAGGGGGAGGGAGGTTGTACTGAGGTGGAGGCTGTCTGCACTGAGGGAGATATTGCACTGAGGGGGAGGCTGCACTGAGGAGGAGGCTGCACTGAGGGGGAGACTGCACTGAGGGGGAGACTGCACTGAGGGGGAGACTGCCCTGCGGGGGAGGCTGCACTGAGGGGGAGGCTGCACTGAGGAGGAGGCTGCACTGAGGGGGAGGCTGCACTGAGGGGGAGGCTGTCTGCACTGAGGGAGATATTGCACTGAGGGGGAGGCTGCACTGAGGGGGAGGCTGCACTGAGGGGGAGGCTGCACTGAGGGGGAGGCTGCACTGAGGGGGAGGCTGCACTGAGGAGGAGGCTGCACTGAGGAGGAGGCTGCACTGAGGGGGAGGCTGCACTGAGGGGGAGGCTGCACTGAGGGGGAGGCTGCACTGAGGGGGAGGCTGCACTGAGGAGGAGGCTGTCTGTACTGAAAGGGAGGCTGCACTGAGGAGGAGGCTGCACTGAGGGGGAGGCTGCACTGTTGGGGAGTATGTACTGAGGGGGAAGCTGCACTGTTGTAGGGGCGGTACTGAGGTGGAGGCTGCACTGTTGAGGGGTCTGTACTGAGGGGGAAGCTGCACTGTTGGAGGGTCTGTAATGTGGGGGAGGCTGCACAGTAAGGGCTGTAATGAGGGGGAGGCTGCACTGATGGGAAGGCTGCACTCAGGGGGGCTGTAGTGTGAGGGGGGGCTGTAATGAGACAGAGGGGGGTGTTGTAGTGAGAGCCCCCCTATTTGCTGCTTGTATAGCGATATTATGTGGTGACTGTATCACCATTATCCAGAGATGTCATCTATAGAAAACTGTCTTTATAGCTATTTGTATAGGTTTTTCATTCACAACATCTTATTTTATATAAATACAATCTAAGATACGCTACTAACCCCACTCTTGTGTGTCGGAATTGTGTTTTTCCCCCCCTCCATTCTGCCTAGTTGGGGCAGGGGGGATGCAGGCAGTGTGCGTTAGGTTAGGGCTGGGATTTTTTTTATTTTATTGAGGGGGTGAGGGGGGGCGGTTTCCTTGGCTTACTTGCATAGGGCACCAAAATGCCTTGTCCCGGCTCTGGATAAGACGGATATAGGAAGGTCTGGGGATATCCAAGCCATAGAGGAGGAAGGACTGAGGAGGTGCAGGTAACACTACAGCAGGTGGGGGGCAGCGTTACTACAGGACACGATCATCACATACGGAAACATACGGTACAAAGCAGCAGCAACCTCCCAGTGACCCCCCTGACAGCAGTGCATTCTGGGAATGGTAGTTTTTTTCTGCAGTCTCCCCTCCCTGTTACTAATCATCTGTCTTCTGCACTGTGTGTCTCCTCCTTTTGGTTATCATTGGGGGGGTCGCCTCAGGGAGCAGCTATTGAAAGGCTGGGAGAGGAGGCGATGTGCGCCTGATCAATGTGTGTAATTATGTGAGCAGCAGGAAAATGTGGAGCACGGAGAAGGATACCTAGGAAGTCTGGTGTGTCCTCCCATAGAACTGCATAGAGGAGCCCACATCACTGCTGCACCTGATTATAATGGGAGATAGACGAATCCTGCTCCTCTATAGAACTGCATAGAGGAGCCCACATCACTGCTGCACCTGAATATAATGGGACATAGAGGAATCCTGCTCCTCTATAGAACTGCATAGAGGAGCCCACATCACTGCTGCATCTGATTATAATGGGAGATAGATGAATCCTGCTCCTCTATAGAACTGCATAGAGGAGCACACACCACTACTGCACCGGAATATAATGGAAGATAGACGAATCCTGCTCCTCTATCAAACTGCATCGAGGAGCCCACAGCCCTGCTGCATCAGATTATAATGGGACATAGAGAATCCTGTCCTCTATAGAACTACATAGAGGAGCACACATCACTACGGCACCTGAATATAATGGGATATAGAGGAATCCTGCTCCTCTATAGAACTGCATAGAGGAGCACAAATCACTACTGCACCTGATATAATAGGAGATAGAGGAATCCTGCTCCTCTATAGAACAACAAAGAGGAGCACACATCACTACTGCACCTGATATAATAGGAGATAGAGGAATCCTGCTCCTCTATAGAACAACACAGAGGAGCTCACATCACTACTGCACCTGATATAATGGGAGATATAGGAATCCTGCTCCACTATACAACTGCATAGAGGAGCACACATCACTACTGCACTGATTTTAATAGGAGTAGGGGAACCCTGCTCCTATGTAGAACTACATAGAGGGAAAACCACACTGCACCTGTTTATAAGGGGACAAGGGGAATCATGCTCCTCTATAAACGCATAGAGGAGCGCAATCCACTGCCCCTGTTAAAATGGGACATAGGGGAACCCTGCTCCTCTATGAACTGATAGAGGAGCACACTCCTATGTCCCTGAATAAAGGAAGATAAGGAATCCTGCCCTCATAGAACTGCATAGAGGAGCACACATCACTACTGCACCTGAATATAATGGAAGATAGAGGAATCCTGCTCCTCTGCAGAACAATACAGAGGCTCATAGAGCAATACTAAACCTCAAATAGAACAATGTGGAGGTTCATAGAGCAATACTGATCCTCCATAGAACAACACAGAGGCTCATAGGGCAATACTGATCCTTCATAGAAAAATGTAGAGGTTCACATAGCAATACTGATCCTCCATAGAACAATGTAGAGGCTCCTAGAGCAATACTGACCTCTTTGAAAACATGGGGGTCATAGAGCAATAGTGAACCGCCATAGAACAATATGAATCCTCCATAGAACAATACAGGGGCTCATAGATCATATGATCCTCCATTTTGGAAACACAGAGTCAGATAATAGATCTCCTTGAAAAAACAGAGGCTCATAGAGCAATACTGATCCTCCATAGAACAATGTAGAGGTTCATAGAGCAATACCATACCTCCCAACTTTTAGAGATTGCAAAGAGGGACACGTCAGGCCACACCTCTAACCACGCCCTACACTGACTACACCAAGACATACCTTACCCACCCCCAAAAAACAATACATCACAACTTTTTAGATAGCCAAAAAGGGAGACATTTTTCAGGATTGAATTGTATCCAATGATGAAATATTAAGCAAATTATTATGTAATATACAGCGAGGAAGCAATCGGATACCTTTTAAAGCAAGATTTATTTAAATTTATTGACACAAATCTGTTTCCTAAATGAAAAAGAGGGACATTTATAGAGCTAAAAGGGCCTGGGTTTAAAAAAAAGGGGTTTCCCCCAAAATAGGGCACTTGGGGGGTATAGAAAAAATTTTGATCCTCATTGAAAACAGAGCTCCCTGACCAAACTGATTCTCCATGAAAATCAGGGGCCACAGGCCCCTCTGATCCTCCATTGAAAAATACAGGGACTCATATAGCAAAGGTGATCCTCCATTGAACATAGAGGCTCACTGACCAATACGACCTTATAAACAACCAGGGACCATAGAGAAATACTTCCTCCATAGAACAATCAGGGGCTTAGAGCAAAATGATCCCCATAGAACAAACAGGGCTCACAGAGCAATACTAATCTTCCATAGAAAATAAGAGCCTCATAGAGAATAGACCTCCATAGAAAAAACATAGGGGCCAAAACAAAACTGATCCTCCCTTAAAACAGAGGCTCATGACCCAATATTGATCCTCCATAGAACAATACAGGGGATTTAAAAGCAATACTGGCCTCATAGAACAATACAGAGGCTCATAGAGCAAATTGATCCTCCATGAACAATACAGGTCTCATAAGCAATATGTCCCTAAAGAACAAAACAGGGGTCATAAGCAATATTGATCCCATAGAACAATTTAAAGGGGGGTCTTAGAGCAATACTGATTCTCCAGAACAAAAAGAGGTCATAGAGCAATATATCCCCCATAGAAAATACATGGGTCAATTGACAATACTTCCTCCATAGGACAATACAAGGCTATAGAGCAAACTAATTTCCTTAGAACAATACATGGGTCACAGAGCAATATGATCCCCCATTTAAAAAAAACAGGGACCTAAGCAAGGTGAAACCTCCATTTAAATAGAGGTCATGACCAATGCTGATCCTCCATAGAACAAAACAGGGTCATGAACAAAACTGACCTCCCTAGAACGATACAGGGCTATTGGCAATACTGTTCCTCAAAAGAAAAAAATAAGGGGCTCTAGAAAAATACTGATCCCCCCAAAACAATCGAGCTAAGAGCAATACCACCCTCCCTAGAACAATACGGGGCTCTTGAGCAATAGATCCCCATAGAACAACACAGAGGTCAAGAACAACTGATCCTCCATAAACAATAACAAGGCCATAGGGGAAACTGATCCTCCAAAAACAATACGAGGCTCAAGGCAATACTGATCCCCCATAGAACAATACAGAGACTCATAGAGCAATATGCCTCCTAGAACAATACAGAGGGGTCATAGAGCAAAAATGTCCTCCATAGAACAACACAGAGGCTCCTAGAAAAAATCTGTCCCCCATAGAACAATACAGGGCTCATAGGCAATACGTCCTCCCTAGAAAAATCAGGGGGTCACAAGCAATACTGACCTCCTAAAAAATACAGGGGGCTCATAGGCAAAAGGGGTCCTCCAATTTAACCTAGAGGCTCACTGACCAATTTTCTGTTCCCTTCTGAACAAACGGGCTCATAGAGCAATATGATCCCCCAAGAACAACAAGGGGGTCTTTGAGAATACTGATCCCCCATGAACCAGAGGTCACTGACCTATGATCCTCATAGAACAAAAAGGGATTTGGCAATACTGATCCTCCCTTTTAAAAACGGGGCTCATGAGCTAAGTCCTCCCCGAAAATTTTCGGGGCTATGGCAATACTATCCTCCATTGAAGTAAAGGGGTCAAGGCAATTGGCCCCATTGCACAGAGGCCACTGACCCAATACTGATCCCCTGAACAATACAGGGGGTTTTTGGCAAAACGATCCCCTAGAACAAAAAGGGGGGCTTTGAGCAATTTTTGATCCCCCTTTTTAACAATAAGGGGCCTTTAAACAATCTGATCTTCCATAGAAAAAAACAGAGGCTATGGCATTTTTACCTCCATTGAACAAGAGGCCAAGAACAAAACGATCCTTTCCCCCTAGAAACAAACAGGGTCATAGGCAATTTGATCCTCCCGAACAACACAGGGGCTCAAGAGCTACTGATCCCCCAAGAAAATCAGGGGGTCATAGAGTAATACTGAACCCCATAAACAATAAGAGGTATATTCAAAAACTCTCTTTGAAAATACAGAGGGTCATAGAGCAATCTGATCCTCCTTGAACCAAAGGGGTCCGGGCAAATATGATCCCCCATGAACAACAAGGGCTCCTAGAGCAATACTTATCCTCCATTGAAAAGGGCTATAGACAATACTGATCCTCCAGAGAACAATACAGAAGCCAAGAGCAATATGATCTTTATAGAACAACACAGGGCTCATAGAGAAAATATTTAAAACCTCCAAAGAACAATAAAGAGGCTCATAGACCCTACTGTTTCCTAAAAGGGAACCAATACAGGGGGACTCATAGAAAATCTAAACCCTCCTTTAAAAAATCCCAGGGCCAAAATAGGCAATACTGACCCTCCATAGAAAAACACCGAGGCTAAGGGAAACTATACTGTTTCCTTTCCATAGAACAATCCCTAGGCAACTTCCCCCTTGTGACCCGGCCATAGGGGCAAACTAAAACTCCTTGCCCCCTTTAAAGAAGGCTAAAACCCCCCCTTTCCCCACCCCCCTCCCAAAAACCCCCCAAAACAGAGGCCATATTAAATTACAAACCTCCAAATAAAAATAAACAGAGGCTCATAGGGGCAATACCTGTTTCCCCCAATAAACAATACGGGAGGCTCATGGGAAAACCCCCCACCCCCCAAAAACTAAGGGGCCCATGAAAATCTATCCTCCCAAACCCCAAACCCCGGGCCCAATCCCACAAAACAGTTTCCCCATCCAGCGAGGGGAATTCCAAAGGCAGGAGACAGGGTTTCCCCTGTTTAGCGGGGGAAACTTTGCCCCCTGAAATTCCCCCCCGGGGGTTGCCAGGATAACTTTTTTGGTGTTTTTCCCCGGATAAGTTACGGGTTTTTGGGAAAAAGGGGAAAGGAACGAAGGCAGATTCACCGGAGTACACAGCACAGACGGGTGATGTCATAAAGCTGCTTGAAAGGGCCCCTGGTGACGTAAATACGGCCTGAGAGACCCGGTGGGGCAGCGACAGTGTCAGGAGCAAAGGGTTAAGGGTTTGAGTTGTTTCAGTTTTTTTTTAATTTTAAATTTACCCCTATAACCGTTTTGGTTTGGCCATATAAACTCTCTATTGTTTGGGGGACCAAAAAAACAAACCAATCCCCAATGTTAAATTTTTTGGGGGCCCGGTTTTGTTTTTAAATATTTTGGGGGGGGAACCAAATAACTAAGGGGGGCCTTCCCTTTTCCCGTCGGGGGCCCAAACAACAACAAAACCAATCGTTTGGGGTTTTTCCCCAACCCCTATAACTCCCCTTTTAGGCAAAATTTTTCCCAAAGCCCCGGGGATTTAAATATCTTTTGTCCCCACATAAACTCATGTTTCCCCCAAAAACAATAATTTTTGGGGGGCCCCAAACCCCTAAAATTCATTTTGGGGCCCAAAACTCGGAAGGCCCCCCTCCAAAAATTTTTTAAAAGACCCCCCCCCACAAAAAAATTTTTGGCCCCCGGCCCAAACAATAAAATTTTATTCCCCCCCACAAATTTAGTTTTAAAGGCCCCCCCAAAATTTTAAAAAGGGGCACCCACCCCCCCAAAACCCCTAACCCCTTTTGGGGCCCCAAAAATTTTGGGCCTTTGACCAAGTTTTAAAAAAAAATTTTAAAAGCGAAAAAAACCGGGTTAAACCCCCAAAAATTTTTAAAAATTTAAAAAAAGGGGGCTAAAATCACCCTCCCACGCCAAAAGGGGTTTTCCAAAACCAAAATTTTGGGGGAAAGGGTTTTTTGGGGAACCAAGCAAAGAAATTTTTTTTTTTTCCCTTGCCCCTTTTTTTTTTAAGGGCCCAAAAAAGAAAAAGGGGGAAAAATTGGAACAAAGGGGTTTGCAAGAAACCCAGAAGGCTTTCCCCCCCTCTTTAAACCCTTTGAAAATCAATAAAGGGTATTTAAAAAGGTTTCCCGGGGGTTGATTCCAGGTGTGGGGGGTTTTGCATTTTGTGAAGCTTTTTGGCTGTGGACCAGACAAAAATGTTTTTAAAAAAGGAAACCCAATTATGGAAGCAGCCCAAACCTGGGGCCTAAAAAAAAAAACCACAAACCCTCAGAGAGTTTAGCAAACTTTGTTTTTGGGTATCCCAAAATAAACCAGCCCCGGGGGTACATTCTGAAAAAAAAAGGAAATTGACTGGGGAGCTTTGGGAACAAAAAAAGGGCCCTTTGGGGGGTTCCACGGTTTGACAACATTTTTGGGGGTTTAAACCCGCATATTTTTCTTTGGGTTTGAAAAAAACCCCTTTCCAACACAACTGAATTCCGAACACTCTCAGTGAATTAGGTGTACCCGGTTTCTAATTTTAAAACAGTAAAGGGGAAAGACTCCTTTAAAAAATTAAATAAAAGGGTTAAAACCAAAAAGAAAACCAAATTCCCACAATCCCCAAAAATAAAACGGGCCAGATTTAAAAATTTTTGCCAACAACCCCAAAAGCCACCATTTTTTGGAAAAGTTTTCAAGGGGACGATGGACAAAGGATCCCCCTTTTAAGAATGGGGGAAAAAAAATTTTGGAAAAAAAAAAGGCCCTTGTCAAGCACCCCCCCCACCCCCCAAGAAAAACCCAGGGGGGGCAACGTGATGGGCTTTGGGAGCGGGCCTTTAAACCCAGGGGTCCCTTTTTAAAAATTAAAAAAAGCGCCCCAAAGTACCCGGATAAAAACCCCTAATTCCCCGGGATATACTTTTCAGCCCAGAAACCCCAAAGCTCCCAAATGGGGGGACCCCCCTTTCCTTATCCGTTTTTGGGAAAATGCCCCCAAGGGCCCCCCCGGAAAAGCCCCCAAAAAATTTGAGTCCAAAAATTTGGAACCCAACGGAAATTGGCCAAGTCAATCACCAATTTCAAACCCAAAATTGACCCGGGCATTTCATTTGGGCTCAAATCCAGAAAAGACGGGAAAAGGGACCCAAAAAACAAGCAAAAACCTAAAGGCTGCGGGCTGTAAAGGCCCCGGGGAAAAAGGCATGAAAAGGAGGAAACCCAGCTTTTGGGTTTTATTAAAATTGGGTTAAAGGGACTTAACATTGATTGCCCCCAAAAGGGAATTCGCCAAAAAATTTTTTTTTGGGTTGGGTTAGTTTATTTGCCCAATTATTTTTTGAGCTCCAAAAATGGGGAGTGTTTTTGTAAAAAAGGGGTCCCAATTCCCTACTTTTTCGATCAGAATTTTTTTTTAAAACCCATAAAAATTAAACTTTTAACAGTCGCACTTGAATTGTTTGTAGAGGTTTCATTTCAAACCCAAATTGTGGTGGCTGGGGGGGCCCCAACTCCAAAATTTTCACTGCCCCAAAAATTTTGGCCCCAAACTGCGGTCCCCAAGGATTTACTGTATTTTGTGCCCGGGCCGGACACCTTTAAAAGGGGACTTCGCAAATTTGGAGAACAAGGCAGGTTTCCCAACCGGGATTTACAAAACACAGACGGGTATTTGGTCATCATTTTCCCCCTTGAAAGGGCCGGGTTAAAGCCTTTCCTAAAGGGAAGGACCGGGACGCGACAGTGTCGGGGAGCGAGGTTTAAGGTGGGGTGCTGTCAGTTTTTTTATTTTTTTTAGCCCTATCCCTTGCGGGGTGGCCAAAAAACTCTCAATTGCTTGGGGGCCCTTAAATACCTATAAAAATTTTTGGGAGCCTATAAAACTAACATACATTTGCTGGGGGCCATATAAACTACCTTTACAGTGCTGAGGGACCTATAACCTAACTATAAACTACCTATACAGTATTGGGAGACCTATAATCTAACTATAAACTACCTTTACAGAGCTGCGGGAACTATAAACTATCTATATAGTGCTGGGAGACCTATAAACTAACTATATAGTGCTGGGGGACCTATAAACTCTATAGTGCTGGGGGACCTATAAACTATATATTGCTGGGGGACCTTTAAACTATATATTGCTGGGGGACCTATAAACTCTGTAGGTCCTCCTGCCATATATAGTTTATATGACCCCCAGCACTATAGAGTTTATAGGTCCCCCAGAAATATATTGTTTATATGGCATCCAGCACTATAAACTATCTATACAGTGCTTGGGACCATATAAACTATATAATGCTGTGTGACCTCTCAACAACCTATACAGAGTTGGCGGACCTATAAACTACCCATACAGTGCAGGGGCACATATAAACTCTCTATTGCTGGGGGACCTATAAACTACCTATACAATGTTGGGAGACCTATAAACTAACTATACAGTGCTGGGGGCCATATAAATTACCTTTACAGTGTTGGGGGACCTATAACCTAAGTTTTAACTACCTATACAGTACTGGGACAATCTATACAGTACTGGATAATCTATCTATAAACTACCTTTACAGTGCTGGGGGAACTATAAAGTAACTATTTAGTGCTGGGGGACCTATAAACTCTATAGTGCTGGGGGACCTATAAACTATATATTGCTGGGGGACCTATAAACTCTATAGGTCGTCCAGCCATATGGTTTTTGCCACTGCACTTGGGGACACTTTCAAAGTTTCCCCAATTTTTCGGACTGACTGACCTTAATTTCTTAAAGTAATGATAGCCACTCATTTTTCTTTACTTAGCTGCTTTTTTCTTGCCATTATAGAAATTTTAACAGTCCATTCAGTAGGACTATACAGCTGGTATACCACCTGACTTCTGAACAACACAACTGATGGTCCCAACCCCATTTATAAGGCAAGAAATCCCACTTATTAAACCTGACAGGGCACACCTGTGAAGTGAAAACCATTTCAGGTGACTACCTCTTGATGCTCATCAAGAGAATGGCAAGAGTGTGCCAAGCAGGAATCAAAGCAAAAGGTGGCTACTTTGAAGAACCTAGAATATAAGACATATTTTCAGTTGTTTCGTACTTTTTTGTTAAGTATATAATTCCACATGTGTTAATTCATAATTTTGATGCCTTCAGTGTGAATCTACAATTTTTATAGTCATGAAAATACAGAAAACTCTTGGAATGAGAAGGTGTGTCCAAACTTTTGGTCTGTACTGTATATACTTAACCCCTATATAATTTCCTACACGGTGTCCAAAATAATGCAACTACCTAAGAGGATATGATAGGGAGGGGGGCATATGCATGAACCCACTCTCCTAAACCTTGTCTGTCAGCAGGGTCATCATCTCGAGAAGAGCGACTCCGTTGTATCTGACAGACTTGGTCCCTCTAAGAATGCCGAAAATTAATACTATAAGCAATTGGGGATTGCTGGGGACTTATGGTATTAATTTTTGGCATTCTTAGAGGGACCAAGTCTATCAGATACAACGGAGTCGCTCTTCTCAAGGTGATGACCTTCATACCTCAATGAGGTATGTGCATTGATAAAGAGAAAAAAAAAAAAAACAGGTTTGTTCCTGCAGGGATTTGAACCTAGGAATCTTGTACCTGGAGGCAAAAACTTTACCTCTCAGCTACTCACAATGCTTTACATAAGTGAGCATTCATTTAATTAGCTACTGTGGATATTGTATATCCCTTATGTTGTTAATCCTTAATATCCGAATTTCACATAATAAAGAGAATATATATTTATAACTTTTTTCTTTTCAGGATAAACATAAAATTCCCTGAGATACAGCCAGACTAGAGAAGTCACAGAAAAGCAAAGAAGTGCATGTCCTTTGGCTACATCACACACCGATGACCGCTTCATTGTAAACTATGTCCTACGAATCCAGATGATAAATTGCACACAACACCAGGCACGTTTAAAGGCAATATGTCACCAATTTATTTTTTATTTTATTATAAACAACCCACTACTGGGGATCCAGATTCTTTTCTCCTCCGCCGTTTACAATTTTTTTTCTGACATGTTGGGTATGGATTTTTCTCAATTCCGTTGTCTGTATATTATTGCGGGGACAGCTTCCTTGCCTGCTATGCTTTTAGCAGCATTTAGAGAGATGCTTTACAGCAGGTTCATGCACATAGGAGCCTATGAACTGGATCAGTCCCATTGACTTGAAGAGGAGAGTTTTCTAGGCATGCTCTGTGACCTGGGAAGTTACTGTGCAGTGAAGGGTAGAGCTGGACCTGTGACTATCTCCTATTGTGAATGCCGGAACCTGTGTTATCTATTCACACTGTTGTGACCTTTCAGTTTTAACCCTGCTTGTACGGATCTTAAGCAGACTACTACTCTCTATGGGATGTGTCAGAATATTATTAGGCCTGGTGGCCAAAGTGAAAACTGAAAGACTTAAGAATATTTAAAAAATATTGAAAGTTATGGAAAATTAAAAAAATATATATATAACCCAAAATTCATAAAATTATGCATTTAACATTAAAAATGAGTTAAACAATAAGTAATTTTTTTGATGACACATTCCCTTTAAGGGAGGGGAGAGGCAGTCAAGTGTCATGTCAGCCAGATACAAGAGAAATAAGTTGTGGCACTCACCGATACAACCTTAGCATGACTTTATGCCAAAGTTAAAATTGAAGCAGACGGAGATAGACAGACGGAGAGCAGATCATTCTCTTGGATCAAGTGTCATGTCAGACCAATCGTAACATCAGCATGGTCTGTGTGTTAGACGACCCGAAAAGTGTACCTGACCTGCCTGATGCATTGTGCTTTCATTGATGTCTCAAGTATCGGCAGCCATCATTTCCGCTCAGAGTGAATTGACTTTTATCACTGAACAGCACTGAAGACCACTGGTCTCTCGTGCAGCGTAGATGCTCCTTGGCCCATGCAAGACAATGATGCCTGTGCATGGTGGTGTGGTCAGGTCGTCTAGCACATAGACCAAGCTGATGTAAATGGATACAAATGGTCTGACGTGACATTTGGTGCCTTTCACCTACCTTAAACATGCATGGAGTTGTGCGGCATTCACCGTTTGGTTCCAAAGGGCATTGTTTTTAATGATGTGGTCATCAGTGTTTGATATCGACACCCTTTGTCTACTTATTTGCCTTTCTGTGACTCTTAAAGTCTCTCTGTAACTCTGTTTGCAACCATGCTGATATGCTAAGCTCCGTTGATACTTCTGTCTGAGAGCATCCTGCTTGAAATCTTTAATGGAAAGGTGCTGTTGGTCAGTTGTAATGTGTTGTCTTGATCTTATGATGTCAAAATATGAAAAATATGATGAGGAGGACTGTTTAAATCCCAATTCAATTTGATCCTCTAAATTTATTGGGCGATTCAGGGATCACAAACCCCTGTTGTGAATTCTGCTACTAAGCTCTTTGTTAGAGATCAGCAAGTTGTGCTTTTTAAAAAGTACTGAAACAGAACAGTTGGACATGTGCATCCTAAAGGTAAGAGATGGTCTCATTTAGCTCAGTTAAAAAAATCTCAAGAAATATTTTTTTCATCCTGAACTTTCAGCCAAAAGCCAAATATCGCTAACTTTTTGTGAGTAGTATATAAACAGCATCGCACAAAAGTGATTACATCACTCACATTTTTGTAAATATTGCATTATAACTTTCCATGGGACAACACTTTGATACAATGTAAAGTAGTCAGTGTACAGCTTGTATAACAATGTAAATTTAATGTGCACCCCAAATAACTCAACACACAGCCAACAATGTCTGAATCGCGGGCAACAAAAGTGATTACACCCCGAAGTGAAAATGGACAAATTATGCCCAATTTGTCATTTTCCCTCTATGGTGTCATGTGACTCATTAGTGTTACAGGGTGTTACAGGGTCTCATGTTTGAATGGGGAGCAGGTGTATTAAATTTGGTGTTATTGCTCTCACACTCATTGTATGGCAAATTGAGTTGCAGAACATAAAAGCCATGTGCTACATATGTACTTGCTGTGAGGCCAAAAACACCATTGTGGAACTGCTTAAAGGGTTTTTTCACCATGCTGTATCACAGAGCCATATGCAGTGTCAGACTTGCACTTCCTGGTAAGCCTGTGGGTGGTTCTACATAAATGATTAAAGTATCAGCCCTGTAATCCCAGTTTTTTTTGTATTGCAGTCACATTACTGCAGGAGATTTAATCTATCCTCTGGATCAACACTTTAGCAAAATAGGCTGAACTGGATGGACATATGTCTTTTTTCGTCCTATCAAACTATGTAACTATGTATAGTGCACTAGGCTATAGAGCTCCAAGTAAACAGTCAAAACTAAAACAATCTCCTTTGTTTGTTAGAGATAACACACTCTGTTCTCAAGCCTCTGTCCATTCCTGATAATGGCACTCCCAACTCTCCAAAAAAACAAAGAGCAAAAAGAGATGAGCAGGACCGTAACCAGAGAATCTCTCTCATCTCCTGACCAAGATAATATCAAAAGAACAATGCATTGTAAAAGTCTTGATTTAACGTTCCCTACATGTTGAAACCTAATAATTGTACTGAGTAAACCCCTTTAAGGGTTATGCCAACCCTTTGATTAGTATTAAACATGTAATCAAAAGGTAAATAAAGGCTATTACAAAATACATTGCTGTTCTGATTTTGCTTCCTTCCAGAGCTAGAGCAGTTCTTATCTGCTGCTTGTGTACACGTTTCTTTAAGTTATGACTGTCTCTCTCTGTATGTCTCAGATGGTTGGGATGGTCACCACCTGCTGTGTCTTATCTCCAGCATAGGAGCTTATTTATGTTTCTTACAAGCAAGCTATAAAGAGGTTTTGCCACGAATCAAACCCCTTCACTACTAGCTGTCCTCAGAGACGGGGAAAGGGCCTCACTCGTGCAGTTCTCCTTGTTTCTTTCTATGGGAATTACAAATGTAGCCAAGTGATTGTGCTCACCTTTATTTGGAACTCCCATAGACATGAATTCAGGAAAGCTGCACAAGGGCAATCATCTCCCCACTCACTGAGGCTGGCCACCGGCAAATTACGAGCTGGCCTCAGAAAGGGATTTTGCTTCATGGCAAAACCCCTTTTATCCTAAGAGCTCTCTAGTTTCTCCCATGCTGATTAAAACCCTTCCATCACCAATGTCCCTCTAACAGGCTCAGTTAGAGATAGCAGCCCATAGCCTGAACAAGTTGTGAGCCTGAAGCTAACTGTGAAGAGCAGGCTCTATGAAACAGCACAGTGAGAATACCCTTTCAAGTTTGGGCACTTTAAGGCAAAAAAACTGACCCTTAAAACAGTGTACTATGCATTTCTTACAAAAGTTAAAGGAGTTTTATCGTTTGAGCTCTTCGTGCTGTTCTGCTAAATCTCTCAGATTGAGTTTGAAATCCAGGGGCGTGTCTCTCCTGTCAGCAGGTGTGTCTCTCCTCCCAGGAGGCGTGTCTCTCCTCACTGAAGAACTGTGACATCATCATTCTGGGTTAGGCAGTAGAAGCAGAAGGTTGTCTGGATATAACAGCTCTGTAGCCTCCTGCATGCTTTTATCTGCAGCCTTCAGGCTCCACAAGCTCCAGCAAGCACCTGTTATATCTCTTAGTTTTCACACAAATTACACTGAAAGCCAGCAGCTCTTACTTCTGTTCTAGTGGTGTTCACCCAAATTGTACTGACAACAGGCAGAGATCTTTACTCAACTACAAGGACAAATGTCAGCTTCAAGTAAAGATCTCTGCTTGCTGTCAGTGACATGTGAGTGAAAACACTGGGGAGAAAAGCAATCAGCTTTGAGAGAAGACCCTGCTCAACCTGTAACTAACTTGGGCTGGTGGTGCAGAGGTAGAGCTTTGGGCTTACAATGAAGGGGTTTGGAGTTCTAGTCCCTCACAGACTATTTTTTCCCCCCTAAATTCTACACATATGTAGAGAGAACTAAAATATATATGTCAGTCTCTATAATGATATATATACACATACATAGCTCCCCTATATCATGTCTCATCCCCCAGAGTATATGCATGTATCACATATGTTTGAAGTGCTTGGTGTGACTGTGAGGATGGGACACTATACAGGGGAGCTATGTATGTGTATATAAATAAAATTATAGATGTTCACACATATATTTTCATATCTTTACATATGTGTACAATTAATAAAAGAAAATTTAAAAAAATATTGATGAGGCTTGAACTCCCCACCTCTCTCTTGGAGAGCTGATCAGCTAAGCATCGCACTACACAAACAGCTTGTACAAAGACTGTGTTGAATCCTTATGTAATACACTACAGATGATGACGTCATAAGGAGGCGGGGTTTGCATTAGATCTGAGGAACAGAACGCCCCCTTTCAAATAGCAGCTTAAGGACTGGACCTGTGAGGAGGTGAATCAACCTCTTGCAAAAGCCCTTTGAACGGGCAGTAATTGCCAGATCATCACCCCTCGAGCTGGGAATGTATTTTGAGACAGCAGCCCTTGGTTTCACTATCGATTTTAACGCTCAGAGGGGAGTAAACACAGAGTGTGCAGGCAGCCAATCACAGCGCAGGGGGTGTGGTCGGGGTGGTTCTTGTCTGGGGGCATATCCCAACAGGCTGAATGAAATGTCAGCCAGCCAATCACAGTGAAGGGGGCGTGTCTAGGGGGCGGGAAACGTCCGAGCAGCAACAGCAGAAATAGAACACAGGTTTACAGAGAAGCTCATATCTGCTAAACCAATTGACAGAGGTAATGCAACCCAATTACAAAAGTGCTTATTTTTACTGTCCCCATGATCTGAGACATGATCTTTGTAACGATAAAACCCCTTTAATAATGAGGTGTAAGACTGCTATTGCCTTAATCAGGGGGCGTCAGTTTGCCATTTTATTTGGGGCCTGTGCCCCGAATAAAACTGCTGGTGCCCCAAACCTGCAATCTGCCCGAAGCGCAGATTACCGGTCTGTTGCATCGCCGGCGATGTTTTCAACTGTATAAGTGTACTCTGGATGTACATACACTTGAACGCTGCTGTGGAGCAGAGAGTGAGAGCTCCCTGCCCTGTGGAGTACTCCGGCTTGCAGCCCTCCGGAGTACACAGCACAGGCGGTGTCAGTATGTCATCACGTTGCCTGTGCGGGACTTGGGGGAGCGAGAGCTTCAAGGGAGAGGGGGCACAGGTTAGTAATGTCAACTTTTTTTTAATAGCTCCTATATACCTACCTAAATGCAGAGGGCGAGAACTTTACCCAATGGGGGGGAGTATTCCCTATTGAGGGGACTATTATCTTCTGGGGGACAACTATATTTACATTTATACTGGGGGAACCCTATTACTTACTGGGGGGACTATTACCTATTGGGGTGGGGGCTGTGATCTCTACAGGGACCCTACCTGCAGTGGGTAGCTGTATCTACATATACATTGGGAGGTCCTATTGCCTACTGTGGGACAGCTGTATTTACATTTATAGTGGGGGACCTATAACTAACTGGGGACAGCTATATCTGCATATATACCGGATGGACAGCTACTGTATATCTACCTATATACTGAGGAGCAGAGGCAGGACGACGGGTAGGCAGAGGTAGGCGATCGCCTAGGGCGCCTACCTCTGCCTATCCCTAAGGGGCGCAGGCAGGGCCCCGAACCTCGCCGGGCTCCAGGCTGCTGCCATGGGCCTGAAGCGCCGGCGGTCTCTTTGACCGCTTCTGCGGAGCAGGGAGTGCTCGCTCTCTGCTCCGCAGACATTGTCGGACCCGCTCACCGGATCGCTGAATCCTCCGGTAAGCCGCAGGGCCGACACAGCGGGGCCGCCGGGTCCTCACAGCGCTGAGTACCCGCCGCGGCCCCGTGTGGCTCAGCTGGCAGCGTCGCGATGAAGTGATGTCATCGTAACGCTGCCTCTCATCGGGCGCACAGCGCGTCATAGGCCATGCGCCCGAGGAGTTGCCGGAGGAGCGCGCGGACGGAAAAGAAGAGAAGGCGCGGCCGGGAAGCAGGTAAGGTGAGTATAAATGTTGTTATTTTTGCCTGCCTGTAGCCCCTATATACCTGCCTGTGGCCCCGTACACCTGCCTGTAGCCCCTATATATAACTGCCTGTGGCCCCATACGCCTGCCTGTGGCCCCTATACGCCTGCCTGTGGTACCCATACGCCTGCCTGTAGCCCCTATATACCTGCCTGTGCCCCCATACGCCTGACTGTAGCCCCTATATACCTGCCTATGGCCCCATACGCCTGCCTGTGGCCCCTATACGCCTGTCTGTGGCCCCCATATGCCTGCCTGTGGCCCCTATACGCCTTCCTGTGGCCCCCATACACCTTCCTGTGACCACCATACGCCTGCCTGTGGCCCCTATATGCCTGCCTGTGGCCCCTATACGCCTGCCTGTCACCCCATACTCTTGCCTGTGGCCCCTATAAGCCTGCCTGTGGCCCCTATACGTCTGCCTGTGGTCCCATACGCCTGCCTGTGGCCCCATACACCTGCCTGTGGCCCCTATATGCCTGCCTGAGCCCCCATACGCCTGCCTGTGGCCCCAAAACGCCTGCCTGTGGCCCCTATACTCTCCCCTGTGGCCCCCATACGCCTGCCTGGGGGCTCCTATACGCCTGCCGTTGACCCCATACACCTGCCTGTGGCCCCCTAATACGCCTGCCTGGTGGCTCCTATACGCCTGCCTGTGGCCCCTATAAGCCGCCTGTGGCCCCATACCCTGCCTGTGGCCCCTAATAACGCCTCCCTTTGTGGCC
This sequence comes from Phyllomedusa bahiana, assembly GCA_025379985.1. Lineage (NCBI taxonomy): Eukaryota > Metazoa > Chordata > Amphibia > Anura > Hylidae > Phyllomedusa > Phyllomedusa bahiana. The sequence goes on along the minus strand of JAODAL010002124.1, from coordinate 5,009 downwards.
CCATACGCCTGCCTGTGGCCCCCATATGCCTGCCTGTGGCCCCTATAACCCTGCCTGATCCCCATATGCCTGCCGGGGCCCCCATACGCCTGCCTGTGGGCCCTATACGCCTGCCTGTGACCCCCATACGCCTGCCTGTGGCCCCCATACGCCTGCCTGTGGCCCCTATACGCCTACCTGTGGCCCCTATTAGCCTGCCTGTGACCCACATACGCCCTCCGGGGGCCCCCCATACCCGCCTGTTGCCCCTATACGCCTGCCTGTGGCCCCCATACGCCTGCCTGGGGCCCCATATGCCTGCCTGTGGCCCCTATACGCCTGCCTGTGGCCCCCATATAAACGCTGCCCTGTTGGCCCCTATAAACGCCTGCCGGTGGCCCCATACTGCCTGCCTGTGGCCCCTATACGCCTGCCTGTGACCCCCATACGCCTGCCTGTAGCCTCCATACGCCTGTCTGTGGCCCCTATACGCCTGTCTGTGACCCCCATACGCCTGCCTGTGGCCCCCATACGCCTACCTGTGGCCCCCATACGCCTGCCTGTGGCTCCCATAACCCTACCTAGCCCCATACCATAACGCCTGCCTGTGGCTCCCATACGCCTGCCTGTGGCCCCTATATGCCTGCCATGTGGCCCCTATACGCCGGGCCTGTGGCCCCTATATGCCTGTCTGTGCCCCCAAAATCCTCCTGTGGCCCCTAATACGCCTTCCTGTGGCCCCCATACCCCCTTTCCCTTTGTGACCACCATAACGCCTGCCTGTGGCCCCCTAAAATGCCTGCCTGTGGCCCCCCTATCACGCCTGCCTGTCACCCCATACTCTTGCCTGTGGCCCCTATAAGCCTGCCTGTGGCCCCTATACGTCTGCCTGTGGTCCCATACGCCTGCCTGTGGCCTCCATACGCCTGCCTGTGGCCGCTATATGCCTGCCTGTGGGCCCCATAACGCCTGCCTGGGGCCCCATAAGACGCCTGCCTGTGGCCCTAATACGTCTGCCTGTGGCCCCCATATGCCTGCCTGTTGCCCCTAAACCGCCTGCCGTGCCCCAAAACACATGCCTGTGGCCCCTATAACCCTGCCTGTGGCTCCTATAACGCCTGCCTGTGGCCCCTATAAAGCCTGCCTGTGGCCCCATACGCCTGCCTGGGGCCCCCCCAAAACGCCTGCCTGTGGCCCCTAAAACGCCTGCCTGTTGGCCCATAACGCCTGCCTGTGGCCCCCATAAGCCTGCCTGAGCCCCCATAACGCATGCCTGTGGCCCCCTATACGCCTGCCTGTGACCCCCATATCACCCTGCCTTTTGGCCCCCATAAAAAAACGCCTGCCTGTGGCCCCTATACGCCTCCCTGTGGCCCCTATTAGCCTGCCTGTGACCCACATACGCCTGCCTGTGCCCCCATACGCCTGCCTGTGGCCCCTATACGCCTGCCTGTGTCCCCCATACGCCATCCTGTGGCCCCAATACGCCTGCCTGTGGCCCCCATATCCTGCCTGTGGCCCCTGTACGCCGGGCCTGTGGCCCATACGCCTGCCTGTGGCCCCTATAACGCCTGCCTGTGACCCCCTTTACCCTGCCTGAAGCCTCCATACCCTGTTTTGTGGCCCCTAAAAAACGCCTGTCTGTGACCCCCATCAATTCGCCTGCCTGGGGCCCCCCCATAACGCCTACCTGGGGCCCCCATAACGCCTGCCTGTGGCCCCATACGCCTGCCTGTGGCCCCTATATGCCTGCCTGTGGCCCCTATACGCCTGTCTGTGGCCCCCATACGCATGCCTGTGCCCCCATAGGCCTGCCTGAGCCCCCCATACGCCTGCCTGAGCCCCAATACGCCTGCCTGTGGCCCCATACGCCTGCCTGAGCCCCCATACGCCGCCTGAGCCCCTATACGCCTGCCTGTGCCCCTATACACCTGCCTGTGGCCCCTATCTGCCTGCCTGTCGCCCCTATATGCCTGCCTGTGGCCCCTATAAGCCTGCATGTGGCCCCTAAATGCCTGCCTGTGCCCCCATACGCATGCCTGAGCCCCTATACGGCTGCTTGAGCCCTATACGCCTGCCTAAGCCCCCATATGCCTGCCTGAGCCCCTATAGCTATATACCTGCCTGTGTGCCCCTATATACCTCGGAGCCCCTATAGCTATATAACTTGCCTGAGAGTGCCTCTATATCTATATACCTCCCTGAGAGTGGCCCTATGTCTATATACTGCCTGAGAGTGACCCTATATCTATATACCTGCCTGAGTGCCCCTATATTTAAATACCTACCTGTCTAAGGGGACAATATACATATACCTGCCTAAACTGAGAGGGCATATCTATATACCTTCTAACTGGGGGGAAACTTATATACCTATAATTAAGGAGTTACTGGAAATGTGAGGATTCTAAGATATTTTTGTCCAAATATGCAGGGACGAGTATTGGCCGGGAGCAATCAGCGAGAAGGTTTGAACCGGATGGAGAAGAAAAGGGAAAGTGAAGGACGCTGATCAGAAATGATATCTCCGGTGAGTCACTAAATGTAACTGCAGTGTAATCCCTTACATTTCTGCAGAGCGTCTACATACAACTAGTATCTACCACTATCTGGTCACTGTATGGGGTAATATATGTCTTCAGAGCCTGTGCACAGCTGATAGTCCCCATGTGGGGGTTACGTTTGGTCAGGGTCTGGCAGGATTATTTGATCCTTAATAGAGTAGTTTTTTTTGGGGCTTGGTTTTGGAGGAGTGTTTGTTAGTAACACTCTGTCATCTGGGAGATTTGCCTCCATTATAGTGGATTATTTGGGGACTGTTATTTAGGGGTATTACACTGTCATATGGAGGGGAGAGATTTTTAAAAAGCAAATTTGTCAGGGCTGATTTTCATTGTGCAGTGACTGCTGAGGAGATGGACAGGAGCTATGTGGAATATGCAGAAACCTGGCGCAGGGGTGAGAGGAATTAGTGTGTGGCGGGGGGCATTTTTTGGGGAGTGAGGGGGGGGGGGCACCCTTGGCTGTACTTGCCTAGGGCAACAAAATGCCTTGTCCCGGCACTGCTGAGGAGACCTATATATACCTAAATACTGAGGGGCCCTATTGCCTACATAGAGGGGGACAGCTTTTTCTAACTACTGAAGAGAACTATTAGCTATAGGGGCACACCTATATCTACCTACATACTGGGGGGCCCTATAATCTACTGGAGGACATCTAAAACTGCCTATTGGGAGTCCCCATAATCTGTTGGGGGACATCTATATATTTTACAACCTTTTAGGAGACCTGTATACCTGCCTGTCTACTGGAATAGTATATATACCTACCTACCAAAGCAACCTGTTTACCTACCTACTGGAGGCACTATATACTTTCCTAGCTACTGAAAGTGGCTGTATACCTACCTTCATGGACCCCTGTGTACCTACTTACATACTATATCTACCTTTCTACTGTGAGTTAGTATAGAAACTACCTACAGGGGCCCATATATACATTTCTGTGTATTGAGGGGCGCGGTACCTATATTCCTACCTACCTACTAATGGGACTTATATACCTATCTACCAAGGGGCTATATACATAACTACCTGATGAGGAGACCTATATACCTACCTATTAAGAGGGAACTATATACCTACCTAACTAATGGGGGCCTATACAGGAACAGTGGGTGACCCCTGATCCCCCACAGGAATCACCTGGCTTTCCTATCATAGGAAAGTGGGTTCCTTTGGGGATGAGGCATCACCAGGCTTTACTGTGTAAACCCCAAATAGGTAGGAAGATATATCCCCCCCAGTAGGTACTGTATATAGGTGCTGGAAAAGTGAGGATTCTAAAATGTTTATGTGGTAAATTCTGCAGAGATTAGTCGTGGCCAGGAGAAGTCATCACAGTCTGGGCCGGATGGAGAAGAAAAAGAAAATAGAAAGACTCTAATCAGAGGACAGACATCACCTGTGAGTCACTTTATGTAACTGCAGTGTAATCACCTATGTGTGCAGAGCCTGCATACAACTGGTACCAACCACTATATGGTCACTGTATGGTGATGATATTTGTCTGCAGAGCGCCTGCGTGCAACTGATAGTCCCATGTGGTAATTATATTTGGCCATGGTCTGGCAGTATTATTTTGTCCTTAAGTAGTAATATTATTAGGTCTTGGTATTGTAGTATTTTCTTTAGTTACAACCATATGTATTGTATATTTGCTTCATGTATAGGTGTATTATTCGGTAACTGTGACTGTTATTGACTGTTAATGACTGTTATTTAGGGTTATTACACTGTAATATGTAGGTGAGTGGCTTTGAAAAAGTAAATATGTTATGGCCGATTTTCATTACACAGTGACTGCGGAGGTAATGGACAGGATCTATGGGGAATACGCCTAATAATTTGTGATAGCAACATACGTTTTTTTCAAAATAAAAGTTCATGCCGTAGTTCAAAATGTGGTGAGAAAAATACTGTGGCAACCCAGCATTACTAAGCAAAATGTAATACAGAGGGCCCGGGCCCCGTATGTTTTCGGACCCTAGCAACGCCCCTGGCCTTAATTCTGCCAGTTCTTTTATGTCAGTTGTGAAAAGCATTTTAAAGGCATCAGCATCACACAGATGTATCTGAATAAAACGTCTGCTCTCTTCTACTTTCCCATATTTTATGAATGGAGGCAGCTGAGGGAATCCAGTAGTGGGCGGTGTATACAATGATTTTGTTATTTTATATCCCCATTATTCATTGTCTATTAAACTCCTGAGCAATAAGGTCACATTTTTATTCTCAGTAATTTATTCATCTTCTATTTCAGCGTATGCGTATTCAGGGATCTGAATGCAAAAGCTACAGTAGTAGAATGCACTAATTACACTCTTGTCTGTCAATAAAAAAGGTCATTTTTACGAGCAATTTACATTAGGTCACAATTCAGCGTGTGAAAGCTTATCTTCAGAACTTTGGCTATGTTTGTGTACATGTGCAAAAATAGGATTGATTTTCACAAATACATATTAAGGC